>PVLC010017445.1:0-33753 GCA_004027655.1 Graphiurus murinus
TCCCAGCATTCGGGAGGCTGAGACCGGAGGATCCGGGTTCGCGGCCAGCCTCAGCTACCTAGTGAGGCACTCCGCAACTTAGTGAGACTCGGTTTCAAAATAAAGAATAAAAAATAGGGCTGGGGATATAGCTCAAAGGTAGAATGCCCCTGAGTTCAATTCCCAGTACCGCAAAAAAAAAAAAAAAAAAAAAAAAAAAAAAAAAAAAAAAAAAAAAAAAAAAAAAAAAAAAAAAATTACAGAGGAAATTTTTCAGTTAGGCATCAGTAGACCAGGAATTTAAAAGAAAAAAAAAAAACCTTATGTAAAAGATTTTCAACTCTGGAGCTGGTGAGGGAACGCTGACTTATATCCTTATTTTTCCCAAGAGTCATGTCATCCCATGCGTCGCAGTGACGCTTCGAGGATTTCTTGTGAAATAATCCCTTTGCCAACATCAGGGAATCGCCCTGCCCTTTGATCTAAACAGATACAATCTTGAAAGTTACCCTACTCACAGATCTTCAGTTAGTCAGCCCCAAACAAGATCTCCAAAAGGGGCCAGGGGAGAGGAGCACACGTAATGCAGGATGAGTGAGCTTTTAAAAAGAGAGAGAGAGAGGACAAATTTCTAGAATGTGCATCCTGTGGATAGACACTGAGATGTGTAAAGCATTTTATACCCTTCACAGGCTTTACTTAACCTGAAGATTTTGCCCCAATCGCGTTCATATTTATGCAACTTTTCATAACACAAAAACTAAAACAAAGGCCCAAATGTCTACCTGGGAGAATCTGAATTCTACAGCTTCCTCCTCTCTTTCTACACACACACACACACACACACACACACACACACACACACACAAACTACCACCATAAGATTACTCTCTAGTGCCCATCACGACCAGAATACCACGTCATTACTCAAGGAACATCTCAGCACAAGGATCTCAGTCACCAAGACTGAAAGCAAGCCTCGCTCCCCCCAGACTCCCCTGTGTCATGTAGAGCAAAGATGTTAAGCTGAATGTCTCACCTGGAAATGCTCAGGAAACAAAAGACAACAGCAAAACTTCCACCTCCCTTGTTATAACCATGAAGTAACATGCACATGTGGATACTCATGCCCTCCTCGGGTTTCCCACGCTTTCAAAAGACATACCTATTTTTATTTATTTGTTGGTTTATTTTGGTACTAGGAGGTTGAGTCTAGGGGTGTTCTACCTCTGAGCTATATCCCCAGCCCTATTTTATTTTGAAACAGGGTTTGTCTAGGATGCTGAGAGTGTTGTTAAGCTGCTGAGGATGGCCTTGAACTTGCAATCCTCCTGCCTCACCCTTCCAAGTACTTGGGATGTGTCACCGCTCCCAACTTTTCTCTATTTTTATTAGACTTCGAATCCAGCATCCTGACACTAAAAGTCTGAGGGCGATCAAATCTGCTTCCCATTTGAGCCAGCTCTGGGCAACAGGAGGAGATTGTTGGCCATTTCTATCCTGCTATAAAAATAAGCAAACCTGAGCTCTGTTTTCTCTTGATCACGCGTGGGTTGATTGAAACCAGGACCCAGTCATAAAGATTTGGGATATTTTGCCCCTTCTGAAGAAGTTTAGTGGACGCAGAGAAGAAAAATACTTTAGGTACAGAAAAAGCCTTCTCAAATAGAAAGCAATGCAGAGGACAGCGTGTTGGGCTCACTGCCATTCTGCAAATGTGTTTTCAAACCCAATTACAATGCAGTGATCAAGCAGGATATCTGTTCCTCCGCTGTTGCTTGGGCCAGTCAGCTGCAGAAGGATTTCTCAGACCTCCTCATTCTTGGGAATGGGAGGACAGTTCCCCTATAGAAGCCTCTTGATTCAAGAAAGGATTTCTTTTTAAAAGGACATCTTTTATTTTCCCATCTGTTTCCTCTCATAGTACAATTTGGGGTCAACTCGGGTCTTACAACATTCAGAAGGGTAATTTGGCACTTTCCTGTGTAACTGTGAATATCGAGACTGGAAAGGGCTTACTTTTACTACTTATTTCCCCACAGAGGAACAGAGGGTGAAGGGAACAGTCCCCAACTGCCTCGATCAGAGGATCTGTTATACATAGAAGAGGGGGTGAATGACTTTTGAAGGGCAAAAAAGAAACACCCCCCCCAAAAAAGGATGTTAATTGAATTTGGTTTCAAAAATTGCAAATCCCTGTATCTGCTTAAAGCCAACCAGGCATTAACGCTGCAAAGACCATTGTGCCTGCCAGACAGAGTCTGCCTGTGTCAAAGAAGACTGCACAGACTTTGTCTTTCTTAAAATGGTGAGAGTTGACTTCTGATGTCCAAACTACTGATAGACAGCATGGAGTAACACTAGACACCTGGTCACAAATGGTTGAAAACTTTAATATTAATCCCAATAAAAAAAGAGGAAAAAGCAAAAAAAAAAAAAAAAAAACACTGAGACTTTTAATAAAGCTGCTGAAAGAATGAATCATCCTTGCTCCTTGCCTTCTTCCCCTCCTCAGGGGGTGAGCCCTCCGAAGGCAGAGGTAACCAAGTTGATAATGTGCTGGCTGCCACAGAATACAAACCAGACAGCCTCCATCACCTCCATGTCAGGTTCCCTGGCTCTATCCCCAGTATCAAGGATCTCTGTCCTCCAGGGTTCAGGAAGCAATACCCACTATAAGCACAGTCCTTTTTTTTTTTTTTTTAAATTTTCAAATACAGTGCTAAAGAGAAATTGAAATTTTTTAAAAAATCATTTACAATAAAATGGTTCTTGTGAAAAAATAATTCTATGCAATGCTTTATATCACCAGGAAAAGGAGAAAGGAAAATGGATACAATAGAGAAATAAAGATTTGCTTAAATAGACAGGTGGGTCTTGCGAATGATGTCAAGATAAAAATACCTTGATAAACTAAAAAGGTTAAATTTTGTAAATCAGAATGATAAAAAATTAATGTTCATAATTCATATTAAATTATGTCACAATTTCATATAACATCTATTAAATTAATATAATTAAAAGGCTTCATTAAAATCTTTTAAGTGTAAGTGCAATTTTTAAATTTTTGATTGCTTTCTTTTGTGTGTTCCTTTGGCCAGCTAGAAAGCTCCAATACCAGCTGTCTGGCTCGAAACCAAAGACCAACGTATTTTTATGGAACAGTGGAACTCTTGAGCTGGATTTCTTAGAACTTACTTCCTTGCACCCCATTCAGTTCCGATGACTATCACCCTCCCGCCAGTAAGAAGAGACCCACAGGCGAGAATGTGGTCAATGGGGCTGGACTTCACCAGATAGGAGCAGTCTAGGCAGGCTGGGCACTGAGACCCTCCCCACCCACCAGGATGCTATGGACAGATGTTTACGTGCCCCTCAAAATCCACATGTTGAAGCCCTCACCCCCACTGTGATGGCAATTGGAGGTAGGACCTTCAGGAGGTAATTAATTTTAGATGAGGTCATGAGGGTGGGATCCTTGTAATGAGATTAGGGTCTGCTGTGGTCTGAATGTTGGTGTCCCCGCAAAATTCATCGGTTGAAACCTAACCCCATAGGTGATTGATTTTAGAAGACAGAGCCTCTGGGAGGTGATCAGGTCAGAGGGGTGAAGCCCTCATGAATGAGGCTCATGCCTTTATCAAAGAGGCTGGAGAGAGCCCCCTCCCCCTTCCACTGTGTGAAGACTCGGCAGGAGAGCACCATCTTTGAAGCAGAGAGCCAGCCCTCACCAAACACTGAATCTGGTCTAACACCTTGATTTTGGATTTCCCGGCCTCTAGCATTGCAAGCGGTAAATGTCTATTGTTGATAAATTATCTGGTCTAACATGTCTTGTTATAGCAGTGAAATGGACTAAAACAGGGCCCTTATAAGAGGAGATGCCTCCCTCTCTCCAGGCACACACAGCCAGGAAAGGCCGCAGGAGGACATAATGAGAAGGTGGCTGTCTACAAACCAGGAAGAGAGCCCTCGCCAGAACCCAGTCGTGCTGGCCTGGTCTCAGACATTCAACTTCCAGAACTGTGAGAAATACATCTCTATTATTTAGGGCACTCTGGCTATGGTATTTGGTATGGCAGCCTGAGCTAAGAGGCAGAGTGAACCCCATCTAACTCTGTCCCTCCCCTCATAGCAAGCAAGTTCACCCCCAATGTCACCTGCCTCCTGCTGCTAAAAATAATCCCTCCTTAGCCAGGCCTAACGGATCTTCACTTCCTTCCTTCCTTCCTTCCTTCTTTCCTTCCTTCCTTCCTTCTAAAGATCATGGGATTAAGCTTCTGACTTATAGAATTGGAGGGAAGATTCAGGGATGTGTATATGAATGTTTATGTACACACAATACAGGGATCACCTTCTCTTTCAAAAACCATGTAGGAAAATACAATAGCTCCAGGTGGGTTTTCACCAGCATCGTTCCAGAGAGAGGTGTCCCGTCTGCATCTTTCCATCTGCACTCAGCCTCCTCCTACAATCTCTCTCTGACATGTGTGCCATGTCTGTTTCTTATAAATATCCTCTTGAAGGGGGTGAAAAGGTCATCCTGACTCACAACAGTAAAAGCAAGAGGGCATCCATGGAACTTGTCTCCATCAATGATGTATTTTAGAAACTTCCCAGCAACAACAAGCCTCCTTGTTATTGAAGTAAAATATTTTTGAAACACAGGAGACACACACATAAAAAAAATACACAAAGTCTGGGTATCCCCAGATACACAGACCTCCTGCCTTTGACACTGACCTACATTGTGCAGAAGTTGATGTGAGAAGGTTGGTAGTGTAGATTACAGAAGAACAGGGCCCAAGCTGAGGTACAGTTTCTGCACTACAGTCACCTTTACCTGTCCCCAAACAAAGTCCACTGTCACCTGGCCAGGAGACTTAACTATAGACTACAGTCCTGGTTTTCCCATGCTTTCCCAAGATTGAAAGTATCATGACAAGTGGTGTTGTAACTCAACATCCTGAAGCATGTTATTGTGATTAAACCACCGGTTGTCATCTCCCTTGCATACCTTCCCTGCACACCATGGGAGAACAAGAACAAGTAGGAGTAAGGGAGTGGGGTGGGAAAGGAGGAAGTTTAGAGAAGAGACTTACTGAGGAGAGTTAGGAGCTGAGGAATGGAGGTGGGTGTAGTCCCACCAGATGCCCTTCAGGGAAAGAAAGAAGTAGACTTTCTGGATACATCAAGAGCCTGGAGGAAAATGACAAAAATAATACTAAGGAGATTGGGCCATCCGAGGTTTCCTGAACCTACTTGGGAGGGGATGAGAGATGAGGAATAATTCTGCAGGCACATGAGCATTGGCTGCATTCTTTGGTGGTAAGGGGGAGTACCCTGGGACACAGGGCCCGCCAGGCCATGTCCTGATGTCTACATAGGCCTTCAGTGCCCCAACAGGACATTCAAAGGTGGCATGTTTCATGTCAAAGATACTAGGGATAGTTTATGGGTCGTACGACAGAAAGATGGAAGCAAGGCAGAGAACTGAATTCAAGGGCATGGGCTGTGACCTACCTGCTCTGCACTGCCGCACCATGCCCAGCCTTTCCCACGCCTACAGCTCTGGTGCTCCTCATTCCCCTTTGCTTGGTAGCATGCCCACACATTGGCTGTCTCCATGCTACACGTGCCTCTCTGTGGCTTCTCCTGGCTGCCTAGTTCCCCTTTATCTACCTCCTCGACACTTACGATCCCCTCTTCAGGCACATACGTCCTTTCTTCGCACCTCTATTCAATTTCCTAACCTTCCAATGCAACGTGTTTAACCTTATTGTACAAAAGGGGCAAGGACCCCAGTTTCCACCTCAAAGAGTATTCCTGGATAGCCACGTAGAGCACTCACAGAATTCAGCTTACAGCCTCCTGTGCTGGGATGGAGTTTTTCTCTGCTACTGCCCTATTACATAGTGATTCCACCCACAGGTCTTTGGTCTATCTGAAGTCTATTCTTGCATGTGGTGTGAGGTGGCGATCTTGTGTTTTCTTTATCAGTCATCTTCTAAGCAATTCATCTATTCCCCCAGTGATTTGTAACATCCCACCATTGTTCCTAAGATGCTCAGATGTATCTTTGAGCTTTCTAATTCGTTCCATTTGTCTAGATGTCTGTTACTAAATACAATTTGTATTCTTATGTCTTTGTTGAAAATTTTAACACCCATTTGACTTTTATTGCCTGTTTAATATTGACTTGGCTATTTGTGAATCTTCATTCTTTCAAAAATTTATTGAGTTCCTGAAAATAAATCCAACTGAATCACAATATTTATAATATGAAATTATTCATCCAAGAACACAATATTTATTGATATCATTTTCTGTTTCTCTTATTAGATGTATAAGGCTTTTTATCCCATAGAAATTAAGTATAATTTTGGTAAATCAATTCCTAAATGTTAGGTTGTTTTGGTTACCATTGGAATGGTATCTTACTTTTTAAAATTATATTTCCTGGATGAGTTCAATGTGAAAAGACCAGTATGGCAGAATGGAAACAGAAATCATCATTTTGTCTAATTTGATTATTCCTTCCTGCCAATAAAGGAAGGAAATTTTCCTGAGCTGAGCTCTGCAAGGATGATGTCCAGTTGAGAAGCTATTTCTCTCATATTTCTCACACTCCTCAATCCCTCCCCATCCTCCACCCCCTTCTTTGTCCATAATTCTCTTTTCAAGTCTCTCCATATGGAGCACCTACTCCTTCCTTTTGCGCATTCCATCCCTCTTAGCCAAAACAGGAGGAGTTCTGACCTCCGGACTGCTGCTTGCTTCTTGCTAATGCCCCAATTTCAACTGGTCTGAGTTCAGAGCATGTGTGGGACAGAGGATGAGCTCCAGTTTCATGAATGAGAACAAAATTGGGTGCCCAATTCCAGTTAACATTTTAATCTCCACCAAGGAGCACTTGGGCTTTCTCCCAACTGGTTTCCTTAGAAATTGCAAAAAAACATCTTGCCAAGTCAAGTGTTAATTTTTCTTGGAGACACCACAATGTAATCGCCAGAAAAGAAAGAGCATCCCTACGGTCTATTTGACTTTGATCTTGCCCCTTTCAAAATAATGAGCTTTGGCATGATTGTGTGATAGGACCTTTCACTCTTGCTTAGGCCAGATATATGTTGCCACGGTCATCACAGAAGCTTGAAATGGCTCTCTTCCTGACATTCCCAGTGGATAGCATCAGCTCTGATTAAGTTTTTATGGCTTGTTTAGTTTGGATACCAGAGTCCTCTCAGAGATAGGGTACACGTGAAGAAGCAAGAGGGTATATTCTTCCAGAATCCTTCTGCTGACCCTAGGAACACTACTGAAATCATGTGAGCCTAACTTTCTTTCTCCCTGCCATTCTAAGACCAACCTGGAAAAGTCTAACTGTCCTATAAATAAACTTCTACAAAATACTCCCAAGCCCGAGTTATCATATGAAGTTTGGTTTCAAGGGAGCTGGATTATCTGTGCCCTTACCAAATTTCTAGGCATTCCCATATCAGTCAAGACCACTCCAAACCCAGAGAACATGTTACTTACAGAAGACATTACCTCCTTCCCTTCATAGCTATTTTGCACTCTGATGCCTCCATCAGATTTTTCTTCCTGCTTTTCCCCTTTCTTCTACCAGTGTCTCCCACTCAACCTGCAATAGTCACAACCACTCCTGGTTGAGATCCACCTGTGGACAGACACATCAAACTGTAAAGTTTACAGTGAAATGCAGTGGGACCTTAAAAACCAGCTCCCTTGGGGCCCTTTACATGGCTGTGTTTTCACAACAGAATTTACCACTTCCTCTCCAGAGTCACTGTGTGCCAAGCCAGGGTAAACATTCATCACACCAATGAGAAGGAAAACAGAGGAATCCCAATGAAATACAATTCTCTGTTCCTCCCTTCCTCCCTTGTACTGAATGATGGCCAAAAGCAGCACTAACCGTTAGTGATACTAACTTGGTACTTAATATTACTCAGCCTTGTGTCTCCCCTTAATCTGGTCATCCTTTACCTTTGCACTTTGTCCCCAGTGCCAGACTTTGAACTCTATGTTTGGGACCTATACCTGGCCAATTCTCCCTAATGTCTCCCAAAACAGAGGTATACCCTTAGTAGTTCTCAATACATATTGGTTTTTCTTCTTCTTCTTCTTCTTCTTCTTGTTCTTCTTCTCCTTCTTCTTTCTTTGTTTTGTGGCAGTCCTGGGGATTGAGCCCAATGTCTCATGCATGTTAGGCAAATGCTCTACCCCTGAGCTAAATCCCCAGCCTTCAATACACATTGGTGTGAACTCACTGGCGAGCATCATTTCTGACACTTCCATGCAGATCTGGAGTGTGATGGCCACTCTACAATTCACACCCGGTTCTTTTTAGAAAGCCTTTGTATTCATGGTAGGGTATGGAGGGAATTTATACCTGTGTTTTTTGTTTTGTTTGTTTTAGTACTATAGATTAAACCCAAGGACACTCTACCTCTTAGCTTCACCCCCCCAGCCCTTTTTTTAATTCTTCAATTTGAAACAGGATCTTGCTAGGTTCTTGAGGCTGTCCTCAAAACTATCGTCCTTCTGTTTCAGTCTCTGAAATACTGGGATTACAGGCATGTGCCACCATACCTGGCTACACCTGTGTTTTAAGTCAGTGTGTTTGTATATTCTTGTATCCCTGGGGTTTTGCCTTTTCTCTTTGAAAAAGGCATTCCTGTTTCATATTTTACTGTCATATAAGACATGTTCTAGTCTCTATAATGCATGCCCAAGGAACAGATAGCATTGTCCCAAGGATTTTTAAACCCCCTGATGAATATATCATTATGCATACACAACAGTGAGGTGCATTGTTCTGTTTTCAGCAGCCTGCAAGAGAGACCCTGCTGAGCAGGAGGAAGAAAGTCCCAGCAATTAATTGGTAAAGAGGAATTGTTAACTTTCTCCCAATGTTCCCACACAGGGCTCTTGACCGGCCTGCTGGAGAAAATAGCTTGTGGATGGGAGAGAGCAAAGGGTGGAGCAGAGGAAAAAAAATCTCTCATTAAAACCCAAATCAAGCCTTTTAGCACTCCCTCACCATGAGACATTTGCTTTGAGTCCAGAATGTTGCACTTGTTGAATGCTATTATCATAACAAGTTACTGTTCTTTCCCAAAACCTGAAATTATTTGCTTTCCTTGGAAAATTTTTGTGTGGGGTGTGCACTGGAACGCTCACATGCTAGATCCCCAGGAGAGTATATGGTTGCACTAGAGTCTGTGATAACAAGCAGTTCTTCACGTGTGCACACATACGTATGTAGGTGTATCAGCATACATGTGTTACAACCAAGCAAAAACTCACTATAACACACTCCAAGTTTTATCCGTTTTTTCCTTCCTTCCTTCCTTCCTTCCTTCCTTCCTTCCTTCCTTCCTTCCTCCTTTCCTTTCTCCCTCCCTCCCTCCCACCCTCTCCCTTTTTCTGTCATTGAAGTAAAAAAGAATTAGATATTTCTCAAAATGATTAGGTTATTGCCTAGGAAGCCTCCTCTTATATGAAGATGCTGTTATAGCAGGTACCTGTTAGGTCGTACACACAGTCCTCTTTCCTGGATCTGCCCTCCGCTTCTGCCTTGGTTCCAAAGGAGCTCCCAGTAGCCATGTCCATTCAACCTGGTCCCTCCCCACCCCCACCCCGCAGCCATATTGACTAGGACAAGCATAAACATTAAACCCATCCTAGATGAGTGAAAATTCCAAATTCTAGGACTTTGGGATAGGAATTAGGAGGTAGATACTGGGGTGTGGCTACACTTTCCACCAGCAGGACTAAAGGAAAGATGAAGTCAACATGCTGAATCAAGAAAGGGAGAAAAAATCAAGCATACAGAAAGACAGAAAAGAGAGATGGAGAGAGACAGCTGTCTGAGTGCCCAATGGCCCAACAAATGAGCAGCCTCTCTAGGGCTGACGGGCCCATCTGAATTCTACATTCCTGGAGTAATGGCCCTTCCACTCAGGACCAAGGGAGAAAAGCTCGGGAGTGGAGGGGACACAAATCATAGAGGATCCTAAGAAGGGAATCTTCGTCTTGAAGAGAAACATTCCTATGTCTTCTGTATTATGTCTACCTTCTCTGGCTGTGAACTTTTGGAGATGACATAAAACACCAAACACTTATGATTCCGAGAGAAGAACCAGTATACTGTTGTCCTCATGAAATTTGACCCACACCAAAATAAGTGCTCAGAAATTCCATGTGCCCTGGGGGGAAAGGCTACCTTTGTGAACACACAAAGAGTTCCTAAATATGGATACTACATAGAGGTGATATTGTTTGAGTGGTGTTGAAAGGACTGCTGACCCCTAAATATCTCTTACTCTCCCTAGCCACCAAGTTGTTCCCTATTAATTCCATTATTATAGTCATTTCTCTCTACTACTGTGCACCTTCTGTTTCCAGAAATTTCCCTTTACGATGTGAATAGCATGGGGAAGATTTTACACACTGAACCGATAATGTAATAGCATGAATTCACTCATCAGGTTAGTTGATATTTTAAAAAGCTTGAGGATTGCGCTATCAGATGGTCATCTTTAATGAGCAAGAAAATGGATTTCTCTTACATTGGAGAGAATTACCGAGTTTTCGCCATATGTTTGAAATTCTATCGGTGACACTTAATGAGCAGTACCCTGATCCTTTCTAAAGAAGGTTGGAATTAAGTGAGGACTGCAACACACTGCAATACGTACATTAATTAAGGTCTGTTCCTGACACAGAAGCAGCGCTTGGGATGGGGGTGGGTCTTAAGCATCGATGAAAGTCCATGAAGTTGGTGCAACCCCCAGGCAGAGACAGAGCCTTGCACTCAGGTAGCATACTAAAGAGAACTTTAGTGTAGGACCTGACATGGCTTTCCATCAACCAGAAGAGGGAAAGGCCTGGAATAAGAAGATGAGATTGTTATTAGAGCTGGATCATAAGGCTCTTAACACATACCAAGAAATGCTTTGCTACTTCTAACAGTAGCTTTGCTACTTCTAACAGGCTATATCAATTGGCCAGCAGAGGCCACAGGAACCATTAAGAGGACTGTTGCCAAATTCTCATGAGGAAGAATTCAGAGATCTGCCCCAAGGAAAACCAGTTTGGTTCTTTCAGCCTTTCCGAGTCCTGGTCTCCAAGCTCCAAGGACAAAAATACTTTCTTATGAGTTTTTCTTTCTTTTCTCTCATTTTGATTTATAGAGTTTATCACAAGTGTGCATGACTCCCTTGTAACACTTCCTTACAATACTTGTAGCCCTATTTACAAAAGAGACTGGCATTTGGGGGGTTTTATGGTTAATCCTTCTGGGTTTCTCTGCATTTAGGCCTAACCCATATCAACTCTGTTAGGCATGCCATGGTCCACATAGCTGTGATGCTAACTAGAGCAAATGGGCGTCACAGAATGGTTACCCACTTTTGTCTACAATCAAAAGATCATTTTAGGCCAGGCGAAACAATCTGTGTTAAATGTTTTGAAAAAGGGGGGAAATCGAAGGATTTTTTAAAGTGATGGACATCGTGGACAAAGCTAACGATCATACTGGATGAAGAAATTTCAATGTCAAAATGGACAATAGACTGCAATCTGGAATGTCAGTTGTAAATGTCAGTTCCTGCCCATCTGTAAGATTGGAGCAGCCATTCTGAAGAGGATCTGGCAGTTCTCAGCCAATGTAGGTGCATATATATGCTTTGTCCCAGCAATCTTGCCCTGGACTCACAGGACCTATATTGTACTAATGCTTAAGGATTATCTCATAGGTCACCAAGGAAATGCGTTCATGGTAGCGTTTGTGGTGAACGGGAGTTGAAAACAGTCTAAGTGCTCATTACGATGAGAACGGATGAGGAAAACAGGGACACAAATACTGGAATATTACATGGCAGTGAGCAGGCACTGGCTGGGTACACCCAGCAACGAAGCGGAATGAAACATTTTATAGACCTTGTATGTAAATTAAAATGCATGTTTACAAAACAAAAAATACATGCTTTACAAGAATGAAGTCAAATAAAAGAATACACAGAGACATGTTAAGCTGGTTGCCTTCAGAGAGAGCAGAAGTAGGGGCAGGGAACGGGGGTAAAAGGAAAGCATGCGATCAATCGAAGACAGGCCTTGAGAAGGTGAGGGGTTACAGTGTGCTGGGAATGGCCTTCTCCATATGAGATGCAGAAGCTAACAAAGTGGAGGCAAAGGAAGCCCCTGGACCATAGATCCTTGCCTCGATAGGGTACCACGGGCTCCTTTCCACATCCCTGACACCACTCAGCATTAGGTCCCATCTTGGGACAATGTCCACTCATTCATAGATTTCTTCCTCCTCCTCCTTTTTTTGTTTTTTTGGTGCTGGGGATGGAACACAGGGGCATTCAACCTCCAAGCTATACCCCCAGCCCTATTTATTTATTGTTTGATTTATTTATTTATTTATTTATTTATTTATTTATTTATTTATTTATTCATTGTAAATTGCTAAGACTGGCCTCCAATCTGTGATCATTCCGTCTCAGACTCCCAAGTACTAGGATGACAGGCATGTGCCACCACCCCTGTCTGGACCATAGATTCTTGCTTGATCAATACACAAACAAATAAATGAATAAAAGAACAATTAATCTAAAAGAGGGTGGCCAGGGGTATGGAGCCATTCTCTGTGAGTAAATAACTATCGATGCTTTCTTCTATACTAGGCAGGGCAGGTGATGCTGGGAACAGAATGCGTACTGAAGACAGTCCCTGTCCACACGGAGTTATACCGAGTCAGGGGAATGGGTGAGTCAGGAGCAATTATGATAGCCTGCCTTGACAGCTGCGTCACAAGTAAAAACGATTCTCGGGGGCCCCAAGGAGGGGCTCCTAACTCAATTGTGGAAGGTCAAGACGCGCCTCCCCAGAGATCAGTTCCCCAAAGAGAAGCAGAAGTTATAAAAGCAAGGAGTCTAAGGAGCAGGAGAAATCTCATATGCAGTGGAGCCCGAGGTCAGAACTGTGCTCTAATAACTCTGATACCTACTTCAGAAGGGCCTGCCTTTCTAGCCTCGAGATAAAACACAGCAGCTACTTTAACAAGTGCAGCCACGCAGTATTCTTCGCGTTCTGGAGCCATCCTTATCAAACAAAGAACTGATCCCTGGGTAATAAATAAATAAATAAATAAATAAATAAATAAATAAATAAATAAATAAATAAAGCCCTCCTGCTCTCTTTTCTGAGCAAGCAGATGTGCATACCCATGTAAGTATCACCTAGAGGCGTCCAGCAGGAGTGGAGTCCCTATCATTGTCCTGTGACTCATTTCCATTGGGCTTCAGGATGATACTGAAGTTCAAACAGAAAGGCATTCAGCCTGCTAAGCTAGATCATGTCTCCAGCTTTCCTTCCATGGCATAATTATAATTCTTCATTTGTGTGGGAGCACAGATGCCCAGACCTGATACACTTGACAAGTCTCACTCTGGAAAATGGTATCATGTGTGTGTGAGGCTCTGGGTTTGAATCGGTTTGATGAACTGAAACTAAGAGTCATTAGAAATGCTGGTACTGGGGGAAAAAACATGCAAGATCTTCTATTTCAAGGGGTCTCAAACTTCAGCATTCGCTGCAGGGCTGCTGAAACAATACAGATGTCTGGGCCCCACCCAGCCTGGTTGATGCATTAGGACTCTGTCCAGCTTTAAGAATGGATATAGAAAATGTGGCATACACAAACAATGGAATTTTACTCCTCCATAAGGAGGAACAAAAATTATACCATTTGCAGGAAAAATGGATGGAACTAGAGAATATTATGCTAAGTGAGATCAGCCAGTCTCAGAAAGTCAAGGGTCATGTTTTCTCTTATAGGTTGATGCTAGAGAGAAAATAGGAAACACAAGGAACGACAGATAAATGAAGAGAGACAGATTAGAATAGTCGAAGGGGTTTGGGAGAGAGAGGTGTAGAGGGGGAAAGGAGGGAGAGGACACTTAAATAATGTTATATCCGCATATGAAGGTATCACTACCAATCCCACTAGCATGTATGGGGAAAGAGGATGAGGGTGTGGGGTGGGATGTGGAGGGAGATACACAGGCACTGTGTGCATGTATGTTTGTATTACTTTGAACCTCACTAGGGTGTGTAATTATACGCACCAATAAAAGCATATATGTGTGTGTGTATATATATAGTACGTATATATATACACGTATATATAGTTATATATATTGTGTGTGTATGTTTGTTTGTGAAAGAACTGGCATTTCTAACATCTCCTTGGACCTACTAATGCTGTTGGCCCAGGGACCACACTTTGAGAAGAACCATACCGAACTACTCTAATTTTACTGATGATGATACTGGAAGCCAGAGACTATAAGTGACCTGGAAGCCAGAAACTATAAGTGACCTATGTATAATCAAACACAAATTCTTGGTGACCCAGTCCAGGTCTTAGGAGAAGATAGCAGATGAGAAATTAAAAAAGTATGACGAAGCCGGGTGTGGTGGCCCACGCTTGTAATCCCAGCATTCGGGAGGCTGAGACCAGAGGATCCGGGTTTGCGGCCAGCCTCAGCTACCTAGTGAGGCCCTCTGCAACTTAGTGAGACCCTGTTTCCAAATAAAGAATAAAAAATAGGGCTGGGGGTATAGCTTGGAGGTAGAATGCCCCTGAGTTCAATTCCTAGTACCACCAAAAAAAAAAAACAAACTATGACGATCTTTGGGCCAAGTTCACACTGTAAGTAGCCCAAAAGTGCAGATGAGACATCCTCTCTGTTTCTTACAATCATCTTCCTTCCCTCTTCATCCAAGCCTGAGATATGCCACCAAATACCGGTTGCAAGAGCACCAAAGCAGTACTAAGCTAAGTACTGGTGGTTCTTAGTGCTGTATCTTCAAGCACCCTGCACAGGCTCTATCGAGGCCTACATAAGAACTATAGGAACCAGGGAGAATCAGGTGAGAACTTCTTTATTCATGCTCCATAACACTTTGAAGAGAGAAAAAAAAAAACCTGTTCGTGCAGATCAGCCTGGGGGAACCTGCTCCACCTGTCAGCTCTTGGATCTACCTACCCAAGTATCACAGCTGCTTCGCTTTGACCCGACAAATCCCCAGAAACCCTCCAAGACACAAAGAGACGGCAGCCGGCCTCTCCCCCATTGTAACCCTGCCATTGTGCAGGTTGTATTCGGGGAGAATGATGGCCACCACAGTTGTAAGGTTTTCAATGCCTTACACAAACGGGAGAAGAGAAGGGGACTAAACAAAAGCAACAACAGGCCTGTTTACCAGAGAGAAGGCTTAATGGGCTTCCAGAGAAAGGGCAGGAAGTGTGTGCTTTCACTCTCATTTGTCAGCTCTGGGTGAAGAGCCTGGAAGGGACAAAGATTCTGTCCACCCCTCCTTCTTTTTTTACGAGGAATTTGATGGGGGAAGACAAGTAAGTCATCAGATGGGGCCCTGGCCATCAGCAGTGTCAGTTATTGAGTCGAAGGTGCATTGTTTAGGCATTAAGAGTTCAGAGGTCAAGTCTCTCTGACTGTTTATCATATCTGGTGCCCAGAATACTATGCACAGCTCACGCGAGTATCATTCTTGTTTAGAGCAATCGAACCACTCCAATATTATTTTTTAATGGACTGCTATCAGCATGTGCTATCAGGAAGATGAAAACGTCCTTTTTGCAAGATGCACGATTCCAAATGCAACCGAAAAAAAAAATAGCTTTGTCCATTGAGCTATTCTGTTTAAAGAGATGTCGTAATTACAGGCTGCTAAACAACTTGTGCTCCTAGCTCTAAATTTGCTTCAGGTTCTCTTTCAGAGCTGCATAGGTATGCGATTTTTTTTTCCCCCTCTAGAGATTTTTGGTCATTCCAGTGAATCCTAGTCTTAGTTGACCAGCTATAGTTGAACAAGTCGAGTAATGGTTATTTCGTTTCATCTTATAGCAGAACAGTCATGCGTCACTTAACAACAGGATACGTTCTGAAAACATATCATTAAGTGATTTCATGGTTGTGTGAACATCATGAAGTGCACTTACGCAAACCTAGATGGTCCAGGTCAATCACTTGACGTGGCTTCTTTATTGCAATCAAGAGGTACAGTGAACACCAGATGCGTGGGGCTGCTGCCAGTACAACAGGGCATAGTATTTTACAGTAAGCTCCTTTTACAAAAGCAAAAGCATACACTAAAATAACAATAAAAAGAATAATACAGTAAGTAACCAAACCAGCAGCAGAGTTGTTTAAAATCATTATCAAGTATTACATGCCAAACATAAATTGTCCTTGCAACACTTTTATATGACTGGCAGCGCAATAGGTTTGTTAAGAGCATCACCACCACAAACACAGCAGTAATGGGTTGTGCTATGATAATTGGCTGTGGCATCACTAGGTGATAGGAATTTCTCAGCTCTATTATAACTGTATGGAACCACTGTCATAAATGCGGTCTGTCATTTACGGAAATGTCATTACGGAGTGCACGACTGTATTTTTAAAAATATGCATAGACCATACATAAATCAATTAACAAGCAGGGTGCAGTGGTGCATGCCGGTAATTTCAGTACTTGGGAGGCTGAGGCAGGGGGAATCACAGGTTCCAGGCCAGTCTTAATGAAACCCTGTTTTAAAATAAAATAATAAAAAGGGCTGAGATGTAACTCAGAGGCAGAATTCCCCTGGATTCAATCCCCAGTACACACCCTGCCCCTCGCCACCCCCACACACATATGCACTTATCAACTTTGGGAGCTGATCACTAATGGGTGGTCATGACCATCTGATCACCAACCAAAGCTGCACTTTGCTCATCCCTGCGGCCACTACTGAAAAAGCTGAAGGAATCAGCCAGGACTTCATCTGCTAAGCCCACAAAGGGCTTCCTGAGAAAGGGGTTAGAAGTTAGGGCTTCAAAGGTGGGGTCCAGAAAGGTAAATTCTCTTTACTTTGCCTTTATTTTTTATCTTAATAGGCTACTTTAGAATTTTGAAAAGGGCAGGCTCCCAGAACAGAAGCCTGCACCATGCTGAGCTACAGCCATGAAGAGAATTAAAAATGTCTCTCCAAAATTAAGTCCATTCCTGTGGTTTGCATCTTTCCCCACCCTCCTTGCCCCCAACACCACACACACAGGGCACACAACTCTGATGTGGTTTTAGAGTTTCTGGGATCATAACCCAACTGCCCAAGACTTGTGTAAAAATGCCCCCTACAAAATTCTTCTGGTTTTTGTGTGTGTGTGTGTGTGTGTGTGTGTGTTTTTTTTTAATTTTTTGAATTGAGGGAATGGGCTGATTTACTCCCAAAGAATGTTCAGAAATCCTCAGAGCTATTCAAAGACCCGTAATGGTCAACAATTGCTAAGGCGGCTTAACTCTTATGTAAAATATTATGCATACAAATGAGTTTATTTTGAACCAGTTCACACTATTAAGCTTGAATCTGGTGTGAGCTTTCTCCCAAGGCAGTGCTCAATAGTATGGCAGTAACAACCACCTTGGCTATATGTCTTCCTATTTGGTTGGCTCGTTTTATATCTTTGCATGTTTAAATAGGCAATGGGAGTGCTAATTAAAATGCAATCATGCAGATAAATTATACCATGCTCCTGAAAGGTAAAGTGAAAATCTTTTTGATTTCAAAATCTTCTTCGCGATATCCAAGGCGAAAGCACAGTGTGAGCCTGAACCCAGAGGAAACCTTTCATGATTATCACGTGTTGCAAACCAAAATTCATTCCTGGGTTTGTCTGTTGGTTATGCACGGAATGTTAATTATGAGTCATTTCTTGTGAGTGTCAAGACTCAGGTTTTCTAGTACAAATGTTCAAGTTTCAGGTCATTGAATAACTGGCATTGTCTATATTCTGCCTGTAAAATGTGAAATATAATGTACATCACAAAGTCTACTTCAGTCTAGGGGTGAGGACAACTCCAAAACCAGTGGTCGGGGATCAGCCAGGGGGCTCCCCATCAGCCCTGACCCTTTCAGATGATCTTCACTGCTGGCAACTTCAGATACAAACAAATAGACTGACATCCAGCAAATTATTTCATCACTCCGAGCCTTCATTGTATACTTCTATACCCTCTCCAATGATCTATAATAAGGTATTGCTGACTACATCTGAGATTATAGAACCATCTGAGAATTTGATGCAAGCTACTGTTCCAGAGAACTGGCACCTGAGCACCTCCGACAAATCTGTGCACAGGATTCCATTGACCATCTGATACATACCATGGAGCTCAAGGTACGAACTCCAGGTCCCTCCCAGCACAGACATGTCATGTGTCTTCATTCAAGACCTGTTCTAGGCTCCAACCTGCCCCCTTACTCACACTGCGCACTGAAAAAATTAATCTCTATCTTAAAAAGCATATAAAAATTAACACTTGCTTCTACTCAAGGATATTCTTCTGTGTGTGACCATTTATGGCACTGTTGGGGTGAATCCTCAGCTCAGGAACTCAGGATCTGCAGGGTCCTTGGCTAATATGATGGAAAAGAATTTCAGCACGTGCCAGTCACAGACATGGACAGAGGTTTATTGGGGGAAAGGGGAAAAAATACACATTCGAGAGAGAATGTAGGCCACCTTAACATGAGGAAAGCATTTTGGGGAGTTCAGGGCTCTCTTCTTAGAGAGGACTTTCATGAGGGGTGGGCTGGAGGAGGGATGTGAGGATGATCTCAGTCTGGTAGTCCCTGAGGCGGTTTATGGTGGTCAGGTAATCTAGTCAGCTTTAGGGTAGATGATCTCAGTCTGGTAGTCCCGAGGCGCTTCCTGGTGGTCTGGTCACCGTTAGGGTCCTCAGGCTGATTGGGTTCCTCATTAGCTGATTGACAGATAAGCTGGAGAGTGTCCTAAATTATAGGTTTTTCAAAATATCATACCTATCTTGCTATCAACGCACGGGGCAATTATACTTTCTTTTAGTTAACTCTAAGATTTACAGATTTCCCAGGAATTTGGGAGAGTTGGGCCTGGAAAAGAGAATTGGTTTGTGGAGTAGAGGCTGAAGCACTTTTTATATTAAAGTTATATTTTACTTTTCCTTCCTGTCTGTCTCCTTTCTATCTACTTATTTCTTCTATCCTACATCAGCCCAGGAAATAACTAGAAACCATTTAAGTAGCCGGGCATGGTGGCGCACGCTTGTAATCCCAGCATTTGGGAGGCTGAGACTGGAGGATACGGGTTCGCTGCCAGCCTCAGCTACCTAGTGAGGCACTCCACAATGTAGTGAGACCCTGTTTCAAAATAAAGAATAAAAAAATAGGGCTGGGGGTATAGCTCAGAGGTAGAATGCCCCTGAGTTCATCAATCCCCAGTACCACAAAAAGAAGAGAAAAGAAAAGAAACCATTTAAGTGACACAGTTAGTTTGGTATCATAGAAAGCATGAGAAAGTCTAGGAGAGTTTGTGTCCTTACTGCAGAGACATGTACTTTATCATGGGTCTTCACTTTGAGGTGAAGGTCTTTTCCACAGAGTTGCACCACCTTACGGTTTCCAGTCCCCAGCTTAAATTTGCTCTTACTTACCTAGGTTAGAGGAGGACTCCTGCTTGTATGCTAGGTTCTCCCCTTTTGACTTTTGATCTGCATCTCTCCAGAAATTCTAAAAATAAGTCATGCTGAATTCTCCTTCCTGCTCCTTCCAGACCTGTTTTTGGACAGCCCTACTCATGAAACGTACCAGAAAAAAAAATGTGTTCCATGGCCAAATGTATCTGAGAAATTCGGTACCTTGGAGATTCCCAAAACATTTGAGCATATTGAAGGTTCTGAGAAGTCCTTCCTGAAGACACTATTTTAACTTTGTCGTTGAAGACACTATTTTCTCTGTGTACAGGTTCCTTTGTCCCTAAATATCACCTTGTTCAATGACCTCTTTCTTAGGTCTTTATGAGGACTTTGCTCACTGGTGTCATCGAGCTACCAGGGTCTGTGCCCTCCAACTGGCAGTACATATCCACAGTCCCTTATGGAATGCACAATGTGCATTTGCATATAAAAAAGACAGCCACCATCCTGTCTAAGAAATAGCCCCACAGTCTCCCTCTTCAAGTTAAAAAGAATCTCAGCAATTTGGAGCTGAGAGAGCTCAGAGGGATCACCCAATCTTTCTTCTAATTTTATAAATAAGCGAACAGACCTAAGAGATTAAGTGACTTAACAGAAATAAGGTCAGAGTCCAGACTTTCGGATTCCTAGTCCAGCGGGGCCTAGGAAGTGGCTGACACTTCCTTAAGGCACATGAGATGGATTCATCTCAGACAGTGAATTCACTAATTCGCCATGAGAAGCGAGACGTGGCTGGCACAAGATCAGTTACCTACGTAGCGATCTACCCAAAGATCAAATTACACTCAGATGCTTGCCTGGCGAGGATGGGCTGAACAGTGAGGAGTTCGATTTTAAGGAATTGATGTACTGGAGAGAGGGCTGGACTGGGAGGCAGGCAGCTGATTTTAATTCTAATTTTCCCTCTAACCAGCTACAAGATTCAAGTGTCATTGGGCCTCCTCAGCTAAATGGAGACAATGGCCGTTAGGTCCCTTTCATTCTCACATTTTAGGATCCCATGCTTCTAATTTCCTTCCTTTACATCGTTCTGTCTTTATCTTCAGCATTCCTTTTTACATTTTAACACACCAACCACTAGCTCTTGGTCTACATAACCATCCAGTGTTTAGAGCAGAATCTTTTGTCTTACCTGAGCATTAGATAAATTTTCTCAAGATCCTTGAATAAAACATCTTTAAAACAATTAAAATAAGCCAGGTTTTCATAATTGCTGATTTGGCCTTAACAAATATCAAAGCCTCATCTCCTTCTAAAATCTCTGAACTACTATATTCCCATGTACCCACCAATATCTATTCATGCTTTTTTTTTTTTAATTGGGGGGTGGAGGGGGTACTGGGGATTGAACCCAGGGGCATTCTATCTCTGAGCTACACACCCCCTCTCGCTTTTTAAATTTTGAAACAGGTTCTCTTGCTAAGTCATTGAGTGCCTTGCTAAATTGCTGAGGCTGGCCTCAAACCTGCAATCCCCCTATCTCACCCTCCCAAGTACTGAGATTGCAGGCGTGCGCCACCACACGCAGCTGTCTATCCATTCTATTTGCACAGCAAAACCTGGAGCTCTCAGAAAAGCAGAGCCTTGTTGCATGTGAAATCTGGACTCCTCTATCGGGTAGTTTCAGTCACTTCCTGCAATACCAAATCACAGTATCATTAACTTCAGATTGTTATGACAGGGTCTCCTAATTCAGGTCTGCCGGCAGTGCTCTTAAATCACAACAACTATTAAATTGCTTCATTTATTTAAAGAATGTCCACTGCCCCCAGGGCCTCTGGGCTTGGATACAAAATACTGCCGCGTAGAGGAGTCCACTGCAGCTCTCAGTAAGCAACTAGCTTCTCATTATCACACTTTCCCCAGCGAGACTAAGTACATCAACGGGGATGAACTATAAGAAACATATGATTCTTGTTCACACTTACATAAAATAGTGACAGTGCTGTTAGTAATTAGTTACCAGATCCTCAATTGCTTTGTTCTTTGGCATTAGTAATATGCCACTTGAAGTTTTACACCAAATTAACATTACTCACATTCAACTGTTGCAAAGCCCTTTGAAAATGTGCTATCCTTCTTTATACAAAAAAAAAAAGACGATCCGCCTGCCTGCCTGTAAAGCATGCATTCGATTTGTTTGCTTCCAGCCTCAGGTTAACAACATACAGAGATGTCCATTCCCATGTTACCCGTCTTGATACAGAATTATACAATCACACTGTTCTGACATGATTACCTGAAGTGGAGGGGCTTGTCCACCATTATGAAAGATCACTATTTGAAGTTAGTTCACTTGCCTGGAAAATAAAGTGTAACTCTGTCAGATTATCAGCCTACTGGATTAAAGCAATGAGGGAAGGTAAATTCTGAATATAACCAAGGCATCTACACAACTACAACGCAATCTAGTTTCCATGGTCAGCTTGAAAACAGAAACATAATGTCAGAATTTGGGGAATAATATTAAATAGTTTTGTACTTGATGCTAAGTCCATTGAATTCCATTTTCATTATAAAGATGATTGAGGTGATAACTACAAAAATCACTTCATTTTAAACAAAATATGCTTTGTAATAAAGGGAATAGTGTAGACTAGGCAGGATCCAAAAACTGGGCTCTAAATTCTGTTCCAAAAAAGTGCCTACTGGGGAAAGTGTCAAAGCCAGGTGTGGTGGTGCATGCTTGTAATCCCAGTGCTTGGGAGACTGAGACAGGAAGATTGTAGATTCAAGGCTAGCCTCAGCAACTTAGCAAGACCCTCAGCAACTTACTGAGACCCTGTTTCAAAATAAAAACTGAAAAGAGCTGGGGATATAGCTTGGAAGTAGAATACTGCTGGGCTCAATAGCCAGTACCACCTCCCCCCTCCAAAAAAAGTAGGTGTCTACATTAAAAGAGAAAAAAAAAAAAGAAAATCTAATTCCTTTGGGAATGGTTACTCTCCCCTTTGGCTTATAAATGACCCAATAAACAATGTTTATGCAATACTAGAAATGTTGCCATTGTTTCTACAGGCATTGTAACTAGAAAGTTGGCTCTAAATCTTCTCACTAGATAACACAGCCTGGTAAGGTTTGGTCTTGCAGCTTCATTTCCAAAGCCATGTGAAACTCCCAGGTCTTTGACAACTATTTCCAACTGAAATATGGATGTGTCAATTAGCTATCTGGCTGAGACAGGACATGCTGGATCCCAAAGCTCCAGACTTTGCCGCAGGATTAAATGTATGATATGCTATAAGTAGAGATTCTAGAACTGTATTTCATCTTTTTCTTCCCAGTGTTCTAATTTAACTAATGCTGTGCTGTTATTGGTGAATGTGTATCTTTTTCATACAGAAATTCTCTTGCTTCATTAATAGGAAAATAAGCTCTTGAGATTTTCACTTACTAGAGAGAAACTCCATTGTATTACCCACCTTGCAGCCATATGGAAGATGACCAGTTGGACTAACAGGACCCCTCTGTTAAGCTGGAAGAGGTTTGGAGGAGTGAGTTGCATTAAGGAGCATGAAAGGAAAAAATAAATAAATTCATGATCTTTGTCCTTATCATAATCAAATAAATTGCAATAATCATCTCAGAAATAAGAACATAATCTAACATTTACTGGGGAAATATTCCTTCAATATTTATTTAAAGAATATATTCTAGATTTGAATAAGTTTCCACTATATCAGCAAACAGAAAAGAATTATAGAGTTGGTAACAAATGTTTTGTTCCTGCAAGTAATTATTTCACTTTAAACAAAATACTCAACTTTTTTCCCCTTCCAGAATGTAGATTCTTCGATTCATTTGGATAAAAGGCTTAGATGATCTGTTGTCTCTAGCCAGAATGACTGCATATGTTCAATAATATATCAGTTTCATCAACCGCCATAGAATAGGCACATATGACAATAAATCATTTGGGGAACTTCCTGAATCCCAGCCAAGTTGTAGACAATAAAAGATCCTGCTTGTAAAGTCAGCTATAAAAGTTAATTTCATACAGGTTCCCCAGCACACATGCTACAGTTCAGTTCCAAACAGATGTGATCTTGGAGCAACCATGGAAAATGGCACGAAGCATTTTCGCTAACGTTCCATTGCAGGAGATCCAAATACTTCATGTTTTGTGTAACCTTTGGACATTAACACATTGCATCAGGTATGAAAAATGAATTCTTCAAGCTCATCTAATGCCTAAGGTACCATCCTTTCCAGTCTAAAGTATTCCTCCACGTTGGAGAGATTATCCATCAAGCCAGACATGCAGAGACTGAGAAAATCCTCACAGAGCAAAATAACAAAGATGAAGCAGACATTTAGGGCGGCACTTGGAAAGAATTTCTTGCAAATAATAATCTTATATATTTTCTTATTTGCTTGTGTC
Organism: Graphiurus murinus; assembly: GCA_004027655.1. NCBI lineage: Eukaryota > Metazoa > Chordata > Mammalia > Rodentia > Gliridae > Graphiurus > Graphiurus murinus. The sequence goes on from PVLC010017445.1 coordinate 23,975, forward strand.
TGTAGATGTTCTAACAGATAGCTGCAGGAATAGCCTCTCCACTCACCCATGGAGTCTACAGAAGAGAAGATTTAGAGAAAGCCAAAAGGTTGGGCTTTGGCCACATGAGCCCAGTTACATGAACTGATTTTAAATTTGTTTATCGATATCTCACTTTGTCCTTGGTCACAAAGGCTACTATAAACTTCCCCTACTCTTGTTAAGGTCTACTGTTTACTCTTAACTCATTCCTAAGATTCCCATGATTTTAGACTAAAACCATGATCCTCCTAATTTTAAACAATAGTTGAGTCCCTGGGAAGTCACATGTTCACTGAATTTTTGTAACATGAGCCATTCTTTATGCACTAGCAGAGCTTTTCATTAAAGGTTCTCTGGAATTGATTTGCAACCATAATGATCAGTCCTTTGGTTTATCTTTCATTAGAGTGGGGATTTTCAAAATGTGATAAAGACAGACCATCCCACAAAAGCCCTGCTGAGCTGAGCACACAGAGAACGATTGGGGGTTGAGACATTGTAGGACAATTAAATGCCCAGGGCAGAATGAGGGCATCATTAGCATATTAATCATATACCTGAAATTAATTAAGGCCAATTTAGGGACTAAGGAGCTCCAGGCCAAAAAAATGTGGAATGATGATGTTATGCAGTAGGTATTTTTATCATCACATCTTATACCAGCAGAATGCTTTAAAATGACAACTGACATTTTCCACCCATTATTTTATACGAACATGAAGCCAGCTTGTTAATTTGTGTGGGGTTCCTATTTTGAGGAAACACAGTGCTATAGTTTGGATTTCAAACATCCCCCAAAGGCCCATGTGCCAAGGGCTTGGTCCCCAGCCTGTGGTGCTATTAGGAAGTGGGACCTAGTGGGAAGAAGTTAAGTTATTGGTGGTGTGTCCTTTTAGGTGATCCTGGGACCCAACCCTCTTGTCTCTCTCTTCACTTCCTGGCTGTCATGAAGTGAGCAGCCTCCCCTGCCACATGCTCCTGCCATTGTATATGGTGTCACCACACGCCCAAAGTAACGTGGCCAAGTGATCATCTCCGAAACTGTGAGCCAAAATAAACCTTTCTTCTCTTTAAGTTGTTTATCTAAGGTATTTTGTTAACAGCAATGGAAAGCTAACTAACACACAGAGGCTTGGTGACATTAGGTAACTGCCTTAGTCCATTCCCACTGCTGTTATTAAAATCTCTTAGATTGGGTAATTTATAAATAATAGAAGTTTATTTCTCACAGTTTTAGAGGCTGGGAAGTCTAAGTGCAAGGCCAAATGGTTTAGTTTCTGGAAAGGGCTGACTCTCTGCTTCCAGGATGCCGCCTTCTTACTGAGTCTTCACATCGCAGAAGGAAGGGAAGAGCAACCAGGGATGAACTTGCTCCCTCAAGCCCATCCATGCGAGTGGAGTCTGCATAGGCTAATCACTTCCCGATAGTCCCATTTCTTCATACCATCACCTTGGGGCTTAAGTTTCAACCTGTGGATTCGGGAAGGACATAGCCATTCAACCATAGCAGTGAAAATTCCACAAAAGGACAAAGGAGACAAAGGCCATGATCCCAGGGGCCTGGGCTTGTAAGGGCAGTATACTAGCTATCATGACACAACCCCAGAGCTTTACCCACACGGCATCCTGGGACTGGGCTGCGTGAGGATGTTCACAAAGATGTTCATCCCCTGCTCTGGGGCTCCCCCTTTCTCATCTTTAAAAGTAAGAAGGGTAGACAAGAAAACATACCTTGAGCTCCATTCCTAATTTGACCTACTACATGAGTCCTCTTGGTGGAGGTAATGGACAGGATTTGTGTTTGTTTATTTGTTTGTTTTGTGGTACTGGGGATATAATCCAGGGGCATTCTGCCTCTGAACTATGCCTCCAGCCCTATGTTATTTTTTATTTTGAAACAGGGTCTCATGAAGTTGCTAAGGCTGGCCTCGAACCTGTGATCCTCCTGTCTCAGCCTCCCAAGTACTAGGATTACAGGTGTGCACTACCACACCCAGCTCATGGATTGTATTTATTGTCAAAAGGCAGTGGGAAATGTGCTTTGAGAGGCTTAGCCATGTTTTGTCACAATGGATTACAGTTTTCAAGAACGCAGCACAGGGTGTCAAGTCATGGGTGGGGTGAGCTCAGAGCCAAGGGCTCAGTCTTTGCCCTTGAACCAGGGTGAGAGGCAAACAGAACGTGGAGCAGGAAAGTCGAAGCATAGAGACCTGAGTGATAAGAAGTATGGTCAGACTCACAGGTCTCTGCAAAACTTTCAGTTGGTCTCTTCTGGGATTGGTTCTCAGATTACTGGTTGGTTTTTTCAGAACCAAGTACATGGTGGTTTGACTCCAGCAAGGTCAGATACCAAATACCTAGACTGTGACCAGCCTTATGCTTGCCTGAGGAGCCAAGCCTATCATGATGTCTCTTTCCAGATTCCTTTGACCTCCCCTCTCCACCAACTGGACTACTGCCACAAGCAAGCACAGATCTAACACCCCCTCCAGTTGCTAGTACTGCATTTTGCAATTCAGAACACAGCAGATCTCCATTGGCAGTCTCTCAATGAGTACTAAAGATCCCAACTGTTTAAACTAGAGTCCTTGGCATGCAACAGATGTAGGACTGGATTGACATGCAGACACTATGATGAAAACGAGCCCTTCATCTAGTAATCTATGAAAACCACAGACCTATGCTTACAGTAACTAGAACACCTATAGCTCACAGCAATTTCTCTCTCTCTCTCATTGTCTGTTGTCAGCTGAATAGACTAATTTACAAGATGGTAGCTAATTTTGTTTTGTTTTACTTAATGGGTCAGGTCTTTGGAGACAAACTGGGTATTATATAAGGTAATACATGGCACTTTAGTGGCAGGAAGTTCTCATGTGGCTCCCAAGGCATTGCTTTCTACCTGGCAGGATGTTGATCATTGGTTTCTAGTCCATATTACTTCCTAGAAGGTGTGAACTGCAAAGGAGTTATGCTTTATATACCCCAGTATCTTTAGCCCACAGAGGGGTACACTCCTCCCACAGTGTCTCAACCTAGACCAGAGAGTTGTAACAACCTCCACCTTTAGTCATTTTTCAAATGCTTTACAGCCCCACAGAACAACCTTGTGGGGTTGGAATCCAGAACCTGACACAGAGAAGAGATGAACCACTTGTCCAGGTCATGTTTGTCCAGGAATAAATATACTCGTGGCTAGTTGATCTTCACAATGCCCGAGTTGATAACAGACTAAAGTTGCTGAAAAGCAAACTGACACTGCAATAGTAATAGCAATAGTCACAATATAACCTAACATCTGTACAGCACTTGAGAGTTGACCAAGTGCTTTCACACTGGACACATTTTCCCCACAACCTCTCTAAATTGCCTTCTCTTATCTTCATTTCCTAGATTAATCACTAGTGGCCAAAAATAGTCACAAATGAAATTCAGGACTGGGAATGTAGCTCAGTGATAGAGCGCTTACATAGCATACATGAAGCCCTGGGTTCCATCCCATCACTGCAAAAATAATAATAAAGAATTCATATCCTAATCTTCTGAAGCAAAGTCTAAATCTCCTTTTCTTTCTTTTTTTGGAGGGTTGAATCCACTCTGGAGTGGATTCAACTATCCCTAAGCTACACCCTCATCCCTTTTTATTTTGAAACAGGGTCTTGATAAGTTGCTGAGGCTGGCTTCAAACCTGCAATTCCCCTGTCTCAGTCTCCCAAGTATTGGGATTACAGGCGTGCACCACCATGCCCAGCTTAAATCTCTTTTTATTATATCAAAAACAAATCTCAGCAGTCCTTTGTCTACTTACAATATATACTGGAGAAACATAAGTTAAAAAAAAGATTAACTTTAAAGTTCTGAAATTGTACATGGGTTGTTTTTTAAATCTGCAAAACATCATCATCTAAATCAAGAGACATAAGAACTGAACACGATGAATTCACAGCTCTCCCTGAGCTTTGAGACCTTGCACAGTCCTGCACGCATCTTATAACGTGGCCAACAACCAACTAAAATTACTTCAGTTCTCTGGGGCAGAAATCTTTGGTTCTCTCAGGGTTCACTCCTGTATTTCAGGAGATTTCATCATCTAACTTTTATCTCTGTCTCTAATTTGCCTCCAGGGGAGAAGACTTCAAATTCTGGGTATAGCTCTGTTCTGTCAACATCTGTGAGGTCACAAGTGGTTTACAAATAGTGTTCAGCAGTCACTGCCCTGATCCCTGCCACCACCTTGCAAAGAACCTATCACCCTGCTGGCCACCAAGGAATGCCATTTAGAGATGCCCTGTCAGAGACCTCGCAAGGGAAGGCCCAGTGTAAGCTTGGCCTTGGGAGATCAAAGACAAAGATGTTTGGCCAGAGACTGGTGGTGAATTATTTGTCTTCCCAATTCGAATTTTAATCTTTGTTCATTCCAACTCCTAGAACAGTCTCTGGCAAGTAATCAATCGAGGTTAAATGAATGTCTGTTAGAAAAGGAGGAGGGAGGGAAGGAAGAAAGGACCAAAGATCAAAGGAAGGAAGGGCTGGTGCTTATGCTTCTTCGACTGCCTCAGGAATGAACAGGTTCCAGTTTAGAAGTTTCTAAAGTCAGTATTATCACAATGTGCTGCTTCCTGTGAGCATTTTCCCTACCTCCCTTCCCCTGCATAAGTTGGCACATCCAGTTTAGAAGCAAGCATCTCCTTCTACATTATAAACAACCAGGAGCATCTGCCTCTGAGAGCGAGTGTCTTCATTGTGGAAGAAATCCTCTATCTCCCTCTGTGTCTAACTCCCTGCAGCTCTCCTCCCTTAGCTCTGGGAGCCCAAATGGCCTTGGGACTGCAGCCCTAAGGGAGGCCCAGCTTTCCTGGGGGTTCACCCTTTCCTCCCCACCTCCCAGCTGCACCCCAGAGGCCAAGCTTGGCTGGGCCAGCCCAGAAAACCACAGCCACTTCCTCCCAAAGCCATATGTTTTCTGTCTCATTTCTTCAACCTTTATCAGGTGGGTTGTTTCCAGTTGACCACGCCCCAAAACCCTGACATTCTCAGCCTTTTCACGCAGCTTCTAAAGGGCCTGGGGTATCATGTTCTCCAGTTCTTCAGACACCTGTTGCTTGCCCTCAGCTCCTGATTATCCAATTCGGCAGGGTCAGGACTGCTGAAGGATATATTCATTGCAGAAACAGAGAAATCTCCCCTGTGTAGTCACTTACCCAAGGCTTGTTCCCAGCCCCTCTGGCTGGCTTGGTTACTGCTCTGTGTTTAGATCAGAGCTAAAATGTTGTTTCTTTTAGTTATTTGTGATGGGATGTTCCCAGGTTGGGAGTATTCGTGGGCAATCATAGATTCCCTATGATGAAGGTTTGTTCTATTTGTGCCAAGTGTGGTGGCACATGCCTGTAATCCCAGCACTTAAGAGGCTGAGACAGGAAGTTCACAGGTTCAAGGCCAGCCTCAGCAACTTAGCAAGACCCTGTTTCAAAAGAAAAAAATAAAATAGGGCTAGGGGTATGACTCAGAGGCAGAATGCCCCCTGGGTTCAATTCCTAGTACCAAGGAAGGAAGGAAAGAAGGGAGAGAGGAAGGTAAGAAGAAAGGAAGGAAGGAATTTATTTTACTTGCTTACAAAGACAAAGCTAGTTCCCTTTCTAGGCAGAAAGGGAAGGAGAACAAAAGAGAAGTTTCATTAAGCAACTTATAGGTTGGTCTACAAACCAGAACCTGCACAAGGTGCCTGACCCCTATTATCTCTTTTATTCTTGGAAGCAAACCTGTAATAGGGAGGACATTATTATCCATATTTTTCAAAAGAGAAAACTGACATTCAAATAAGTTAAGTAATGTGGCTATGATCACATAGTTATTACATGGTAAAGCTGATGTGCTAAACCATAGAAATACATTCTTAGTGCAGTTCTTGTAGATTACCCTCCACCTACTCACTCATCTAGTTCACTTTCTTGATCTCTTCTCTACGGTATCTAACTTTCTGAAACATCTAGGAATTTTCTTTGGAATATCCTTTTCTCACCCTTAGTGTTTTCCGTAGAAAAAAATAAGTGTTTTCCATATAAAGTGTTTTGCATATAACAAATAAAATATAAATGGTTGAACATTAAGATATCCATGTTTTCATGGCACACAGAAGTTATAAATGAGAGCCACCTTATAAAAATAAGCAAAACGATTACACCCACATGTAATGAGAAATAAAAGCTAGTCCCTTTCAGGATTTATTTTGCAACTGATTCATATTAAAAGAAGGCTCTTAGAGGAATTTTTGCTTAGGGATTATATAAGAGGCCACTCATCCATAAATATCCACTCTCCACAATTTTAATAATAGAACTCCTAACTTGTACCTGGGCATGGCCCCACATTTGCTGATTCCCATTCTCCCTTGAGCTTTGGTGTGGCCATGTGACCAAGGTATAGCCAATGGGATGTGAGCAGAAGAATAAATACCACTCCTAGGTCACAGCCCAGAGAAAAAACACGAGCCCGCCCTCTTGGCTCTTTTCCTCTTGCCTGCTGGCTGCAGCTGTAGCAGCTGCCTTGGACCCACACCCAGCTGGCTGACCTCTGGATTGTTATATAAGAAAAAAAAAAAAAAAGAATCTTCAATCTTATTTACATTGCTGTATTTGGGGATCTTTCTGATTTGATACTTTAGCCTGTGCCCTAGCAAATTACAGGGACTCAGAACTTTCACCTTAGAATAGTACTGGTAGAGTATACACCTACACTATGAATTATCCAAGTCTCTTGTGCAATTGAGTGCTTAATGATACGTCAGTTGACCTGCTCATCAGTTAATATTTCTGAGCATCTTCTCCATTCAGGTCACTCTGCTGGGACTAAGAGATATATGACATTGCCCCTCCCTCAGGAAGCTTTTCCTCTAGCCATGCAGATTGGACAGACATGAAATAGCACAGAGAGAACCCCTCAAGTGGCACCAATGGTGTGCCTGTAGCCATGCTTCTTAACTTGCATAATAATGCTACTCCAGGCCAGAGGGGCCTCCCCATTTGAAACAACATTTTGTGGTGTTTGGATCTATTTTCCCTTTCCTAAGTCATTCACTTTCCCTCTACCTCAAATTTCCAATTATGAAATGGTCCTTGTGTGACTATCAATGTCCTCATCCCTTTGACTTTATGACTTGGGCTCCCCAGCCTCTCCAACACATCTCTGGTCCTAGAGCTCATGGCGGCAGGCACAGACCATTGCGTATTTTGTTTTTAAGTCATGCAGTTATTAACGCTGGGGCTAATCTCTCAGAGCCTCTGTTCTGCCACCCAATAACAAATCTCCTTGCCTTGTCACTTTGACCCATGTGTGCCTCGTGTTGAATGATTGCTTTCCAGGAGCAAGAGAAAAGTGGCTCTGAAAATTGGCCTGGATGCCCAGGCACCAAAGCTAGGAAAGGAAAAGATAAGCAGGCCTGAACAAAATCTGGAGATAGATTGATGAAATGAGGAGGAATATAGATCGATTCTCGTTATATGGCATTGGCACAGGAGTCCAGAACTGGTTATACAAACTAATCAATTATTTCATTGTTCACTAAAGGAGAAGATAATATTTGTCCACAATAGAGGCCAGCATTAAAGAAAACACACACACACACAGAGTTTCATCTATCGTTTTGGATTAATTACATCTCCGAGCTAGTTATGCAGAGGAACTGGAGAAATTTCCAAATTTATGTGAATTTGAGAGTGGTCTCCATCTAGCTATGAGGAAAACCATATGGGATACAGAGGGGGAAAAAAAGAACTTAATTTTATATTAAAGGATCTGCTTGACTACTCACTAGACATCTATCTTATGAGTGACAATATTTCCATGTGCAAAAACGGGACCACAAGAAAGGGCTTTTCTGCAAAACACTGACAAATAAAAGTACCTAGCATGGTGCATGCCCCAGAGTACCTAAATCATTAACTAACTCAATCCAAAACAGATATTTTTTAAATGCTAGCATGTGTTTTAGAATGAAAATGAGAACCTAGAATGACGTAGAGGGAAGACCTGCCAGTTTAGGATATATAAAGACTAAAAAAAAAAAAAAAAAAAAAACAAGATTCCTGGGCAGAGACCTACCCTCTCTAGTAAGGGAGGATTTCAGAAAACTAGCAAAGACACAGCATGAAGTGGCAGAGAAATGTTTAGGAATACTCTGAAACTGGAGAGGATCTCCAAGGACATAAACTCAGGAAAAAGAAATAATAACTCATTGAGTTCTCCTACGAGCAGGACAACAGTGCTGTCTCGCAGCCTTGCGGAGACTGGATGGAGAGCAGAGGGAGTATTTCTCAGCTTGCACAGGAGGGCTGACCCTCCGCCATCAGGGTCAAGGAGAACTGTGAGGAAAACCTCTGAAGAGGAGCTAGAGAGTGATACAAAAGCCCGCGCAAACCTTTTAGGATTCCACATACTTATATTTTGCTGACTAGTTGTGGGTTGGCCCACATCCTTCGTATGTTGTAGGAAATCAGCCGGGAGGCCAGCTGAGCCTGGATGATATTCTGGAGATGCCAGTTTGGGTGAGGAGGTTGGAGGCTACTGGGGCACTCACCTACATTGTGCAAAGAGGAATGAAGTATAATTCCAAGGGCACAGATGGCAGGACCGTGGGAGCCTCCCTGCTCCATCGGCGCCCTTGGGCACCTGTGCTGGCAAGCACTCCAGATTACGCTCTTTGGGCCCACATGGCTAACCAGGGTGTCCCTTAATTTGTAGATTTTAAAATCTTTTTCCTAACACTGCAAAGGATTGGGGTATATGGATTCCACCAGTTCCCCAACACTTGTACACTACACTTTGATCATGGGGAAAAGCATCTACCCTGCCCAGTGGATAAAGAGCCCACAGAACAGCCAAAGTCCTCCAGGTCCTCAAGAGCTCCTGAGAACAAGAGAAGAAAGAAGGAAGAAATCCTTTCCCCACACCCTTATTTGCAGGCCCGAGCTGCATTCATGATAAGACATGGTTCTACTTGGCTTTCTCCAGAGAATCATGCACAAACCCCCTCCATGCCACCCTGCTAGCCTCCAGCTTGTGAGCAGAGCTGGGGGTACCCTTCCAAAGCCTGCGGGACAGGACAAGGTGTGAGGCCTGTAATCCCAGTACTTCGGATGCTGAGACAGGGAGATCGCAGGTGTGAGGCCAACCCCTGCAACTTAGCAAGGCCTTCAGTAACTTACCAAGACCCTCTTTCAAAATTAAAAAAGAAAAAAAAAAGTGCCAAGTACAGTGTCACACGCCTGTAACCCCAGTACTTGGGAGGCTGAGACAGGAGGATCATAATTTTGCAAGGCCCTTCTTCAAAATTAAAAGTAATGGAGTGGCCGAGCCCATGCACGGCAGCTTGACGGGAGTCAAGCTGAGCAGCCAGCAGGCGTGAGCGCCTGGTCACGTGCTGCAGCCCGAGACTGCCCTCCTTGCCATTTGCAGAACTGTCCTCCAGCTGGTCCTGCCTGTGAGGACTGCTCAGCAGACCGGGGACACCTGGCCACTGCAGCCCAGTGGTTATCTCTAAGTCTAAGACACGATGTTTGACTGATCTTGCTTCAGAACCTTCTCTGACTAACTATATGTGGTAACTAAATGTGAAAAGCCAGTAAGCTGGTGGCTCACGAACGCACACGAGGAAAAGCAGAGGCTTACTCCGTCTGCCTTTTCCGTGTTCCTTTCCCTCTGTAAGATGTTTGGTTGGATGTCCTGGAGAAGGTCCACGAGAAGCACTGTCCTGAGTCGCCGCA
>PVLC010017446.1:0-33750 GCA_004027655.1 Graphiurus murinus
GCTAGAGTTGCACTCCTTCCACATTTCCAAATGATATTTTTCTGTGTTCCACAATGCCTGGTAAGCCAACTCCACAGAGGAAGCCTAAAAAACCTCCCAAGAGCCTGCAAAAAGGTTTCCCTCATGGTACTTCTCAAGGCTGGAGGAAAGGACTATCATTTTGCATCTGACCCATCAGCCTCACCTTCTACTCTTCTAGGGAAGGGAGAAAATGCAGACCTAGGGAGAAGTGACTTCTCAAGGAGACCCAACTGGCTGATCACTGGAATGTTGTTCCTTCTCTTCCTGTGGCCACCCTCATGTGATCTGAAGGACACTGTGTGCAGGGCATATTCCCATTCCATTACAATGCAGTGTTGATTGGACTCCTAAGTTCTTTGGTTTCATACTGTCCTCTTTGTCCCCATTGGCTAGGACTGATCTGCATAGATACTGTAGGTATCTACTGTAGGTATCTACATTGGACATGATGTGTGAGCAAAAACGGAGAGCTACTGTCTTTCAACATTTTTGTTTTGGTATTAGGGGTTGAACCCAGGGCATTCTACCTCCAAGTTATACTCTCAGCCCTTTTTATTTTTTGAAATAGGGTCTAAATTGCTGAGTGTCTTGCTAAGTTGCTAAGGCTGGCCTTGAACCTGCAATCCTCCTGTCTCAGCCTCCTGGGTACTTCCTGAGTACTGAGATTATAGGCATGTGCCACTGCACCCAGCTCTTTCAACATTTGTGTGTGTGTGTGTGTGTGTGTGTGTGTGTGTGTGTGTGTGTGTGTTTTACTGGGGGTTGAACTCAGGAGGAGCATTCTACCTCTGAGATATACCCCCAGCCCTATTTTTGTTTGTTTGTTTGTTGGGTTTTTGTTTTGTTTTGTTTTAAAACAGAGTCTCACTAAATTGCAAAGTGCCTCACTAAATTACTCAGGTTGGCCTTGAACCTATGATCCTCCTGTCTCAGCCTCCCAAGTATTGGGATTATAGGTGTACATCACCTTACCCAGCTTCTTTCAACATTTTAAAAGATGAACCTCAGGCTTAGTTTACAAAGTCACAAGCAATGGAGTAATATAATATAAAGAGACCTATTCTTAGGGGTAGATGGGATTCAGAGCCAAAAGGGGGCTGCTGTAGACCACAGAGTTGCAGAACTCCTACCCACTCCCTTTGGCCACAGTGTGTAAGGTTCGCCCTGCTTACTAGGAACTGTGGATTCTGTGGTGCTGTTCCTGAAGAAGGATGGCTGCCTAACATGTGTCCCCTACCTTCCTACCTGCTCCTGCAGCCCTCCGTGACCTGCTCACAAACCTGCCAATAGTGCTCCCCACAGGGGATGTGGATGAAAGGATAGGAGCAGAGCCCGCCTTGGGCAGAGGTGATGTGGACAGGAGAAATGGTAGCATTTCATCTTCTGCCTTCATCCTAACAGTGTGAAGAGAACGCCTGTTTTCTGGCTCAGGATGAAATGAGGAACACAGTCAGTTCCTAGGTCTCTGGCCATCAGGATGGGGCTGATCAAATCAGACTGATTTCACTTCAAAAGCCCACACTCCTTCCAAAAACCACCTGGAAGGCTCTTCCTGCCTCCAGTTCTCCAATCTGCTAGGCTGAGAACAAGCTGGCCATTTGCCCCCTGACCACCCATCTTCTATCTAGGCTTCCCTCACCTCCCTATTCTGCCTGGTGAATGCCTATTCATGCTGGCAGACCTGGGTGAACACTGCCATCCCCTCCGGCCTTCCCCAGAAGATCTGCCCTTCCTGGGCCCCCACTGGACCCTGCATCTCCCACTAGCACAGCTCTCTGACTCGTTGGGATCAAGACTAGTTTTGTACAATTGACTTGACTATCAGGGACCCTAGCACATAGCATTGTTCCTGGCCTGTAAGATGTGCCCAGCAAATATTTGATGTACTCAATAAAATCTGCCTTAACCTCTGACGGCTGCTTATCCATGGCATGATGGTGGGTGCAGAGTCAGGGATCATAAAGCCCAGGTATTCTCAAAATGGCCAGAGCTAAAGGCCATTCTTCCTTTCAGGGGAAAGCTGACAGATAGTTGTGACAGGTGGAGGGACTAGGCGGGAATGGGGGTAGGGGTCTTGAACATCACCTTGGAGCAGAAAAGGCTTAAGCTCACAAGACTTTGGCAAGGATCCAAGAACAAAGAAATGGTCTGGAGCTTCAGGAGTAGCAAGGGGCAGGAGGCCTGGCCGGGGAAGTGACTGGGCTGAGGAAGCACCCACATCAGCAGCACCTCCAAGGGCACAGTGGCTGCAGTCTCTGCCCCCAGGCACCCACCGTCTGAGTCCAGAACAAAGGCTCTCTGTGGCTCTCTAACAGGCAGGTTGGGGCAGGCCTGTGCTGCCGTGCTGCAAGGACAGGTGCATACACCCTCCTGGTCCTAAAGCAGCTTTAGTCACTGGGAAAGGGTGGAGAGATATCTATGGGGTTTTCCAACTGCCAGTGTTTTTCAATAGAAGAGAGGCCTCAGGGTACTCAATCAGCTTCAAAAGGAAAACAAAAAAGCATTAAAACTACATGATTCCTTTAAACACTATAATGCTTTTCTAGTAGATATGCAGGTGGCTACAGACACAGTCTACTCTGAGGAGTAGGAAACAGCAGGCCGTCACATCAGCGGGCAAAGGTGGCTTGGCTACTGCCCACCTATGGGGCCTCCCTTTTCCCATGAGGAAATATGCTCTCTGGGGCTTGGTTTCCTAATCTGTATGATGGGATAATATTAATGCTGACCTTACAGGTTGCTGGCAGGATGAAAAAAAAAAACACATAAATGCTCAGTGGCTGACAGGTGGTAGGTTCTCAATAAATGGTTTCTATTCTATAATTTAACAGGATGTCAAGTGAGATAGTTCCTGTGCCCTGAAATTGTGACTAGGGCTCAATTTGAGGACAAAAGGCTCTCAGTGCCCTTGCTCTTTATAAGTTCAAGGAGGTGACAGAAGTTGGAGCCAGTGACCTTCCCACAGGATGCAGCATTCAGAATCCTTGTCACCATCCAATACCATCATTATTGTCTCCTCCTCTAACAATATATAATCTAAAGACAGCACATCACTTTGGGGGCAATGCCTAGTGATCATAGAGACAGGCTATTTCCTTCCCTCACCAGGACACAAGGGCAGAGTCAAGGGACCAAAGGCTCCAAAAGAATCACTCAAAATGGGGGTGCTGGTAAGAAGGGAGGCCTGGCACTCCAGTTCTGAGCTGCACATCAGCCACCTAACTCAGGAGGGAATGAACCTGCATGGTGAAGGACCACTGCCAGGTGACAGGAGCCCTGTTCCACTCTCTTTGCTTTTTTTTCCCCCTTTGGTACTAGAGACTGAACCCAAGGTCATTCTACCTCCAAACTATACCCCAGCCTTTTTATTTTTCGTTTTGAAGCAAGGTCTTGTTATGTTCCTGAGAGTCTTGTAAGTCATGAGGCTGTCTTGAACCTGCGATCTTCCTGTCTCAGTCTCCCAAGTACTAGGATTACAGGTATGCACCACCAAGTCTGACCCTGTTCCACTCCTGCTAGTGAAAAATGGAGCCAAAACATTCCTGCTGTCAGATAATAGAGGGATCATGAGACCAGGGTGAGAAAGCTGACTAAATCTCACCAAGGACTGCTAGTGACATGGGGGCAGCACAGAAGCGAGTCTCCAGTCAGCAGGACATGCTGCGCCCACCAGCAGGAACAGTGGCAGTTATGGCTACCCAAGAGGAGGAGACATTCCACCACCAGCAGAACTCTGACTCTGCTGCCACCCCAATCCTGCAGGCTCAGGCACAGGGGACAGGAAAGGGGGAAGGAAGTGAAATCATGCCTTCAATTTCCTAAAGCCACTTGCATGGGGGACATGGTGAAAGAACTATTGAGTAGTTAGAGATGGAAGTTTAAAAATGAACAAGACTGAGTCATACCTATGGACACAAAGCTATTCTAATAACTGAACATGACTGAAGAAGGACAGATTGTGGCCAAGATATCATTAAGGGAGTTTCAACCCCTCAGGAAAGATGGGGGCTCAATATAACCTAGTTATTGAAATACCATTAACACCTCATAGTTGTACCCCGGAGTTGATACCTCAACACACTGTTATAATCTATGCTCAGAGACCCACATGGTCATCCCAACATCAAAAAGTAACAGAAAGCCAGGCATGGTGGCATATGCTTGTAATTCCAGTACTTGGGAGGCTGAGACAGGAAGATTGCAGGTTCAAAGCCAGGCTCAGCAACTTAGTGAGGCTCTCAGAAACTTAGTGAGACCCTGTTTCCAAATAAGAAATAAAATAGGTCTTGGGGTGTAGCCCGGAGGTAGAAGGCCCCTGGGTTCCATCCCCAGTATCACCAAAAAAGTGACAGAAGGGCCAGACATAGTGGCTTACATTTATAATCATAGTACTTGGGAGGCTGAGAGGGGAATCACAGGTTGGAAGCCAGACTCAGCAAGTTAAGGAAGCTCTCAGCAACTTAGTGAGACCCTGTTTCAAAATAAAATAGGGATAGGAGTGTAGCTCAGAGATAGAATGTCCCTGGGTTCAATCCCAAGCACCAAAAAAAGAGGGAGGAGGAGGCCAGAGGGTTGAGTGTCTGTGTATGATGCATCTCTGAAGGCCACACAACACTTTTCAAACAATGGTCCAGGTAGCAGAGTTCTAAGCCCAATTTCCTTGACTTGTATATGGCATGCAATAGACTTTATCCATCTGCAATAGACTTTATCCATTTATGGTCCCAGAAGACACCATAAATATGGGCTCTGAAATCACATGGATCTGTGTTCAGTCCTGCCTCTGCCATTCTCTAGAAACATGCCTTAGCAATGTCATTCATCACCTATAAGCCACAGTTTCTTCATCTGTAAACTGAGGGGGTTATAAACTCCAGTTTCAGATGTGAAAACAGAAGCTAACACATATAACCCCTTAAGATGGCAGTTGGCATTTATTCATTCAACCAATACTTATAGATTTCCACACCTTCACCCACAGGGAGGATGGGGCAGATGGGGTGATCAAATGAGTCAGAGGGCAGGACAACGGGGTCAACTCCAGACCAGCAGAGTAAAGCAGGCCTGCAGAGTCTGCATCCCCCTCCCCCAGAGGCTTGCTGAGGAGCACAAGTCTGTAAAAATCCCTGCTGGTGCACTGCTGGGGGCACCCAGGCCTGAACCTGGGGTTTCATCACTCTCAGAATCTAGGAAGAACGTGTCCCACCACCTAATGGTCAGCACAAGAACTTTCCACCAGGAGGAAACACTGTGTTCCTCTGAATGGAAACTGCATCTCCATACCACCACCGACCCCACACCCCAGCAAGGAATACTCTTCATGGATGATGGCCCACACCCCAGGGCAGGGGAATCCTCCCAGGATCCTTCTGTAAGAGTTGGGATTAGGACTGACCACACTACAGCTGTTTCTGATACCGCTGGAAGCAGTGTGACCATGCCTGCCTGGGACACGTCTAGCACATTGAGAGTTCCCAAAGGGGCAATCCCAAAAATCCCCAGCAGGCATTAGCATCGACCACTGATGCCACCCACCTCAATGCTGGAAGAGATTACAGCTCAGAGACACAACCAGAAAAACCAAGCTTTGACCAAGCAGCAGAGCACAGGCAAGGCAAGGAATGTGCCCCACGACATCCGCCATGTCTGCAGACTTACCTGTTCCACGTGGATGCTTCTCTCCTCACTGCTCCCTCTGCCCACCCTGCCCCCTACCCCCAGGGCTGGCTCACACGCCTCTTCTCAAAAAGCACCCTTGCTAGGGAAAGGTGTACCATCTGAGATGCTTTATCAGGCTGCATTACCTCTTCTGGGAAAGCTGGAGGCAGGTGCAGCCTAATGAGTTTGGGAGGACTCGGGCCTGTGACAGCTTCTGGGCTGGCAGCTGCTTATGTTTACAAACAGGAGAGGGAGGGAAAGTTTCTATGATGGGGTGTTGTCTGAGGAGGCTGAGGATTTCAACCAGCCTGCTCCAGGCCAATCCCTCCTTTATCAGCAAAACACCAGCAAATGCTAATATGCCAAGTAGCCACCAAATTTAAAGTTAATTAAAAACTAATCAGGATGTAGACATGTAGTGCATTAATAAATCTCATGCCTTTTTTTTTTTTTTTTTGCCTAAGAACAAGGAAAAGTTCTGTTGCTCTAATAAAAGTGAGAGCACTTTTTCCCTGGAAAAGGTACAGTTTAGAATGTTCTATGGCTGAGTGTTTTCTCTCCCACAGATAAGGCCTGACTTGATAATTAACTGAACCACCAGACAGGTGAATCAAATCAGGATTGTTTGAGTAGGTCCCTCTCCAACAGGAGTGGCTCGCTTTTCTCCACCCCTTTGGTGGCTTGCAGACAGGGCTGGTGTGGCTGCAGATGTGGCTGCATTCTTAGAATGATTCTTTTGGTTGTCATAAAGTTGGCATCCTCGAGTCTAGGCAAGCCATGAGCTGCCTGAAAGGAAACAAAACCAGGAGGAGTCCACCAGCACCCCTTAACTATAGTAACAGCATCAATAAGTAACAAACAGGTGGGTTTTGTTGATGGCGAAAAAGCAGCCGCAGCACAAGCCCTCACTCACCTTCTGCAGACAGCCCCTGGATGTTTATTCCCTTGGCCGCCAGGAAATTCAAGCAGGCATCTATGTTTTCAATCTGGGGGGAAAAGAAAACAGTAATTTACATTTAATAAATATTCAGCCTTCTCCAGAGCCACCTCTCATTAGGAACCAAGGGCAAACAGAATGCTGTAAAAACGGCTGATGGATGGCTGGATGCAGCACAGGACTCTCCTTTGTCTGTACTTGCACAGGGAAAGGTTACCTAATATCCCAACCGCATGGTGCCAAAAGTCGAGGCCCTGGATTGCTCACAACTGCCAAAAATAACCAAGCTGGAATGAGAGCTCTCATCTTGATCAATGTCACCAGTACAGTCCTGAAAGCTTGAGCAGTTGCCAGAAAAAATGGAAGTGGGGACTAGGTTAGTAGCTAGGAGAAACTGGGAGAAACTCCTAGCAGCAGCTGGGAGAAATTTCCAGCCACCGAAGAAGCAGGCGGAGGTCAGATGTACAAATGGTGAAAGGGAATTTTAGCAGGAATCTGGGTAGTGTTTACTCACAAAATTCTCAGGATGATGGGCATTGCAGATGACCAGGGAGAGCTATGACCTCCCAAGCCTCTCTGTGGCAAGAAGGGACGCACCCCAGCCAGAGTCAGGGAGGCCTCCTAGGTTTGCTAGAGCTGACACCAACAGCCCAGGGGAAGCGAATATCGAGCCCTCACAAAAGAACAATTAGGTCATTCCCAAAGGTTTGATGTGACTTCAACTGTCAGGGCTAATTACTTTTGGGTTTAAAGGAAAATGTTCTGGCTTGATTAATGTCAATGGTGACCATAAATAAAAGAAATTGCTTTTGACCTGGCACAAGGATCTTTGAATTTCACATAATTTGCATCTGACATTAAGGACTCCACTCCCCTCCACAATCACCTAACCCACCCAGCAACAGCATTTGACACATGGATTTTATTTTGAATAAATGATTGCCTTTCATAACATACATGTTGCCATTCTCCCTCCCCATCCTTAAGCAAATTCCTGTGTATGTATGTGCACACGAGGTACTGGGGATTGAATCTAGGGACATCCTACCTCTGAGCTACACCCCCAGCCCTTTTCATTTTTCTGTTTTGAAACAGGGTTTTGCTAGGTTGCTGAGAGTTTCACTTTGTTGCTGAGACTGTCCTTGAACTTGCAATCCTCCTGTCTCAGCCTCCCAAGTACTAGGATTACAGGTATGTACTACCATGCCCAGCTCTCAGTAAATTCCTGATGGTCCTTCATAGCCACAGAAAGTATAAAGTGTCTACATTGTGTGTGTTGGGGGAGGGAGGTACTGGGGATTGAACCCAGAGACATTCTACCTCCAAGATACACCCCCAGCCCTACTTATTTTTTAAAAAATTTTATTATTGGTGCATTGTAATCATACATCTTTGTTAGGTACAAACTGGTAAAGGCATAAATACACACATCTCTCATTTAACCCTTCCCCAGTTCCCACCTATTCCCTCCCCCTCCCTTCTTCTCAAGTTCAGTTTAGTGATTTTTTGTTTTGAAACCAGGTCTCACTAGGTTGCTGAGAGCCTTCCTAAATTGATGATGTTGATCTTGAACTGGTGATCTTCCTGCCTCAGCCTCCCAAGTACTGGGACTACAGACATGTGCCACCATGCCTGGCTCAAGTTTCAGAGCTCTAATTGGAGTGCAGTCTGGCTCCCAGGCAGTCTTCTTGAAGCTCATGTCCAGTCTCCACTGACATCCTTCATTTCCCCTCTCTACCCAAGTCTTCATGTCTTCCAAGTATGTTAAATTAAGCGGTGAGACACCTGAATAAAACTGTACCCATCTTATAAGAATCTACTCGATCCTGAGCTTGAAGCTACTGTAGTCTTGCTACAGTATTGCATTTGGGGAACAGCTTTCCACCTCTTTCTCAACATCTTGCCCATTTTGAAGGCTCCTCATCTGGCAAACATTTTCTCATCTCCAGAAAAAGGGAGATAATTCAATTTCTTGCAAACTAAGCAAATGTGCTGTTGTAAGAGATGCCTGCCAGCATCACAGAAAACCATTTCTTGTATATAGTTGGAGGTAAATTGTGCTGCTTTTAACCTCTCTTCTCCTCAGTCCAGCCCCAGGATGACCAGGTACTAGCATCTTGCAGGGAGGAGGAAGAGGGAAGAAAGGAAGAGAATGGCTGCAAGTGCCTTGCAGATAGTGTTTTGGGGCTATCTGCTCTTATTTTATGCTATATTATCCTATTACAAAACCCTGCTTTTAAGAGAAAATGATAACTATTTTCCTTGTTTCTGCTGTTACACACAGTGCCAATACATTAAAAACACTCAAGGGGGGTTGTTACCTCCCACAAATAATAGGCACCATTATTAAGATCATGATAAAATTACAAAATTCTGCTTCCACTCCTTGTCTCTTCCTATAATCCTATTCTACTTCTTTAATATAGCATCTTGCACATGGCTGATAAGAAAGACTTTGGAAATTATATCCCTATGGAAAAAGAGAAAAAGAAAAAAACAACCGCTTCTGCATTTCTGTTAATGCAAAAGTTAAAAATGGTACACTTGATAGTTATCCTCAAAAGCCTCATATACATGGGTTGCTGTGCAGGGTTTAAGGTTTTTTTCAGCAATAATGCAGCAGTACAAAAGGGGAGTAAAAAAAAAAAAAGGAGGGGCATCCACCAATACATTCAAGAAAAGCACTGCTCTACAGAACTTTCCTGCCAAGGAGCAGAAGGTACATTTACTTCGTGTATTTATGGAGCAGTCAGTGCACACCACATCATTTAAAATACATGGTGGCGTCTTCTTGCAAGGCTATGCTTGATATAGTTCAACTCAGCCATCTGCTGGGCTTTCTTTTAACATTAAATTCTACTAAAAGAATGGGTAATTATAAATAGGTTACCTGGAAAACTTCTCCCTCTGTTAATTTTAAGTCCTATCATTCTTTCATAGTATTTCAATATTTAGATCAATTTTCCTCCACTGGTTGTGGAGAAAGGGTAGGAGAGAGGGGACATATTGGCTCTGTCAGCAACATTTTGGGTTGTCTCAGTGAGGGTAAGGGTTGGTACTAATGACTTCTAGTGGGCAGAAGCCAACAATAATGCTAAACATCCTACAACACACAGGACAGCCCTCACAACAGTGAATTATCCAATCCAAATGTCAACAGGGCCGAGGGTGATAAATCTTGAGTTGTGTGATTCCTTTAATCATTAATTCAATCTCCATACTTGTGTAGAGGTCTGCTCTGGGCCAGATACTGTGCTCTATCTTTTCCATGGTGTTGGTTTTAGCAAATATTATGTGATGGAGAAAATGAGGTAAGGAGGTGAGATTTTTTACCAAGATCTCCCAGCAGAGTTGAGGCTGGAACCCAGAGAACTTCCTCCCTGTCACAGGAGCCTGCATTTACACAAGCTTCTCCACGGTCCACAGAGTCATCCCCCATGCCCATCTGATTCCTATCCATTTCAAGGAGAATCAGAGCATATTAATAGGGAACATATTAGGATCCTCCTGCACTCAGTGAACAGAGAAGCCAAAAGGCACCAACAGCGTTTTCTTCCAAAAAGGAGATGAAATCCAAGAAGCAACATCCAGATGGCTGGATTGCACTCCCAGAAAATGTTGAAACTGAAATAAGAACTTGGTCATCATTTCAAGGATCATTCATAAGGCCATCAAGTTCCTTGAATTTTTCCCCCTCTACTATGAACTCTGCTCATAAGAGTTCAAAAAACATTCCTCAAGTCTCAAATCCACTCTTTAATAATGTTCCATTAAGGTAAAAAAAAAATCACTCCTGACAAGACGGCTGAGACCCACACTCTTTTCATCTGCACCCCAGGAAGAGAGTGAGGCTGGGGAGCAGAAAGGGGTCAGATCTGGATTCCAACCTCCTGCCTCATTTGGAATGAGATCAGAAGGGGAGACTTTCTTTGATCCAGACCCTCTTGTGATTAAAATTCACCTTAGGTTTTCTTCTAAATATTGTACAGGTAAACAATCCATCTTCATGTACTGCTGAAACTTCAAACTCCTGCTCTACCTCAAGAAGGGAAGGGGTCCCAGACACCTCACCCCAGTACCATTATAGCACAAAGATGTTCTTCTGCCATCTCTTTTTTTTTTTTTTTTAGTGTGCTTTTATTGGTGCATTATCATCTCACATCATAATGTAAATCATGTTGACATTGACATACATGCACACAGCACTTGGTGCTCCCCCCATCACCCGCCTCCCATACAGAGGACTGAGACTGATGTTGGGATTTTCACATATGTACACATAGCTGATGTTAGTATTTCCAATCATGAAGCTCAGTTTTCCCCTTCCCTGGGACCACTTCCCTGGCTCCACAAGGTTTCTCCTCCATTATCTGGAGTTCCTCTGGTATCCTAGTTACTCTCTAGCTTGTGCATATTAAAGTAAACATATGTCTCTTTACTTTCTGTGACTGTCCTGCCATCTTTAAGGAGGCCCCTGCTCATGTGGGACCCAGACACAAGAGTGAGACAAAGATCCGGTTAAAATTGGGAGGCAGAGCGACAGCAAAGACTCCTAACCAGAAAAGTATGCAAATACAACCAAAGTTGTTCATTAACACATAGTGGCCAATATAAACTGCTTTCCAAAATTAGCTGAAATAATTTTGTGTGAAGTCGGACATTCCACTGTTACTGAAGGGGCAGGGACCAGGCAAGAAGGCTATTGGAGCTGTCACCATAGAAATGGGCTCAAGAGCTCTGGCATCAATTACTGGGGTTTGTAGCATTAGTCGGGGCAGGAAGCCCACCAGAGGGACTGCCATGTGACTTGGGGACTCTGGGAGCAGAAAGGTGCTGGATGAAGGAGCGGCCAGGGAGAAAGGATGGATAAGGATCAGGATACACTTCCCTAGAATCTCTTTTTGGGGCCAACATGAGATCCAACCTGTGCAGCTCTTTCTCTCCGTGTTCACTAGGACTCTATTCCAAAGGTGACTAGTTCTCAAGAGTCTCTGTATTTTAGGCTTGCAAGACAATTTCCATAGGTTATGTATGTTACAGCTTTAGTCTCCCATATCCAGAAGGATATCCCCACCCGGGACAGTCAGAGAGCAAAGAGAATCAAAGCAAATGCCAGACAACTGGAGAGGAAATCAGGAGATGGGAAACAAATGGAAAACTCTGCATTTCAATCATGATTAAGGCTGGACTGAGTCTCATGATAACATAAAATATGCAAACCTCGGAAGTACTGCTGTATATCTCCTTGGTAGCTTAGAGACTGATCAAATACCATCTGTTGTGGCAGTTGTCATGGCAGCATTTTTCTCTGAATACCAGTGTAGCCAAGTGCAAAGCACATGAAAATGATTAATGCAAAAGAAGACCATCTCTATGGGAGCTGCAGCAGCCCAGGCAAAATGGTGCTCTGGGCAGACGAAGTAAATGGAGAGCTGATTCTTATGAGTTAGGAATTTCTTACCATGCCCCTTTGAGATCTCCACCTTGGGAGGAGGCACAAACAGCTCTTGCATTAAAATCAGGTATAGTTACCGCCATTTATTTTTAATCACAAAAGGCCTAAAGTCCAGGCAATAGAACCCAGACCCCAGGAAAAGCTAAGTAAGAATGTGCAAGGTCTACTGAATCTAAAGCAAAGTGCAGCTTCTTCAGGCAAATATCAGCTAAACAACTTGCTTCCAGAAGTGCATGTAACCCTCAGACTTGCCATCAAGAATCATCATTCATTCACTCATTAATCTATGCCTTCATTCAAATTTACTGAGCTATGTGCTAGTGTTGGGTATATAAGGGTTGAATAAAACAGACATAACCCCTGGATCTTGCAGAGCCTAGTAGTCTAATGTAGAAGAAGAGGCCTTAAATAAATAGTGCATAGATAAGTACATGGTTACCATGAAAGATAACCCCAGCCCTTTTTATTTTGAAACAAGGTCTTACTAAGTTGTTTATGGTCTTGCTAAGTTGCTGAGGCTGTTCTTAAACATATGATCCCCCTGTGTCAATTTCCCAATTGTAATGCCTGGGATTACAGGAATGCCCCACCAAGCTTGCTCACCCTTCCTTCCTTCCCTCCCTCCCTTCCTTCCTTCTTTCCTCCCTCCCTCCCTCACTCTCCCTCCTTCCTTCCTCTTTCTCCTTCCTTCCCTCCTCTCCCTGCTTTCTTCCCTCTCTCCCTCCTTCTTTACTTCCTTCTGAGCTCACTGTGTTGCCAAGGCTGGCCTCCAACTTTTGACCTCAAGCAATCCTCTGCCTCCCAAGTAGTTGGGACTACAGGCATGTATCACTGTAAGCAGCTCCTAAGAATGTCTTAAGGAAGAGAGAAGGTAGGGCCATAGACAAAGCATTTTGTTTGTTGTTTACTGATGTGGTCCCAAGCACCTAGAATGAGGTGTAGCATAGTAGGTATTTGAGAATATTTGTTGATGGAAGGAATGAAGCAAATGTATGCTGGGACCTAATGAGCTAGCCAGGCATTAAGAGTAGGGGGGGAAATGTGCCTAGGGAATCTACTGATGAAAGTCTCAATGCAGGATGAGTAGAATCCGTCCTAGGAATCCAGATAGAGTCAAGATGGCTAGAGTGTACTGGACAAAGGAGAAGAGCAATGAGAGGTCACCTGACCATGAGCAGAGTGCTGACTACACAAAGGAGCTGACTTGGGTTAGGAAAGAAGACAGGGCACTTCCATTCCTTAGGGAAGTCTTTTAGGCCCTGCACCCTGCCCATCACCATGGCAATCATGTGTGTGTGTTGGGGGGGGGCATCCTTTTATAGTCTGAATGCCCAAGGACAGGTTGTTTTATGTTAGGGATGGCTCAAGTGGCAGCCTTGAGGTGGGGCTCCAGTGAGTCTGCTGGACACAGAGGAGGGAGAGGAAGCAAATGTCAACATCTGTGATCACATGTAGCAGGAATGTCTGTTTCATATCTAAGAGGTCTCCATGCCCTTCTGATACCCCTTCCTCATTCCTCTGCCTTTTCTCAAAAAATAAAAATAAAGGAAAAAAATCCAACCATAAAACCAAACGAAAAAGAAAACTACACTTTGGCAATGTACCCTCCTAAGTGTCTGTCTTGCCAGTACTGTGTGTTTCCCCTATATTCCTAAGGGACATGGTCTGATGCCTGTTCCACCCAGCTTGTTTACTATGGGAACTTCCAGAGGGAGGACTGACTTCTAGAACTTTGGCTACACCTCCTCTCATCAAGGAAAGATGAGCACCACATCATGATATGTTCACACAGCTCATGGACCCACTGTAGTCCTAGAGAAGTACAACCCTGCAGGCAGAGCTCATGGGGCCCTGACACTAAAGTTTTAATTTTAGAAGGGGACTTCAGAAATGTGGAAATGTATGCTGGTGCTCCAATCCTCCTAGCTGGGGAAATATTTTGGAGCACTAGGGTCCACCTTTCTGTAGGCCACCTGGACTGCTGTTTTTTTGTTTTTTTGGATTAGGTATAAATCCAACTTTGTAGGGGAATGGGGAAAGATGATTAATGGGAACAAAGTCATAGCCAGATAGTAGGAGCAATTTCTGGTGTTTTATTATGCAGAGGGTGACTATAGTTAACAATACTGTATTGTGCAATTCAAAATAGTTAAGTATTTGGAATGTTCTCATAGCAAAGAAATGATAAATGTCTGAGATGATGGATAACCTAAGTATCCTGAGTTGATCAATACCCAGTATATAAATGTATTGAAACAGCACATTATATCCCATAAAGATGCATAATTGTTATCTGTCAAAACATTAAAAATACAATTTACTAGTCTTAAAAAAAAAAAAAAGCCAGGTATGGTGGAGCACAGTTGTAATACTAGTACTTGGGAGGCTGAGACAGGAAGATCATACGTTCACAGCCAGTCTCAGCTATTTAATGAGGTCCTCCGCAACTTAGTGAGACCCCATTTTGAAATAAAGAATAAAAAATAGGGCTGGGGGTGTAGTTCAGAGTTAGACTGCCCTTGGGTTCAATCCCTAGTCCCACAAAAACAAAAAAACAAAAACAAAAACCTTTTTCGGGTAGTTTGAGGGACTCCATGGCCCTGTGTCTCACTCAGCATTGGCCACTCAAATATCAAAGCTTTTAAGGCGTCGGCGAGAGCCTGAGAATGTAGGAACCAGAGTGCATGTGGCTTAAGGGTCCTGATGTCGGTCTGTTTGTCTTCTTGCTTTATTGCCCTGCCCAGCTCCTTCCTTTCATTTGGCAATGTTATCTACCATACCATTAATAATATTTATAACTTCAGCTTTCTAAGACGTCAAGAATTCTTAAAAAAGAAAAAAAAAAAAACCTTATGGGAGTTTCTCTGCTGTGATAGTAAATGGGTAAGTTCATACGGACACACAAAAAATTCTTTTGGGAGGAGAAAAAAATGAACAGAAACATCTAAAATTCCTTCAGTGCCTATCATTTTTCCAACTTTCTTTCTGACCACCGAGGATATTTCATTTTCCTAAATTTCCCATTTTTTCCCTTGAAATGAAGAGAGAAGCTTGAGAGAGGAAGAGTAGCCAAAGTTCTAGAAGTCAGTCCTCCCTCTGGAGGTTCCCATAGTAAGCCCTCAAGCTGTGCTCTGTTCCCTTTTAGAGATGGTGGCCAGCGAAAGAGGAAACAGTGCACTGAGGATGGGTGTTATCAGAAAGGCTCAATCATAGCCAGACGTGGTAGTGGCACACGCCTGTAATCTCAGTACTTGGGAGGCTGAGACTGGAGGATCACAGGTTCAAGGATAGTTTCAGCAACATAGAGTAGCTCTCAACAACCTACCAAAACCTTGTTTCCAAATAAGAAATATAATTGGGCTGGGGTGTAGCCCAGAGGTAGAATGCCTCTGAGTTCAATTCCCAGTACCACACACCAAAAATAAATAAATAAATAATAATAATAATAATAAAAGAAAGGCTCAATCACCTCTGCTGCCTTTTCAGAGTAGCTGCTCATCTTCCTAGCACTTCTAAAAGTCAAGGACCCCCAGTTAGGAGCTGGATGCAACACAAAGAGGAATGATGAGCACCAAGGAGCAATATTTAGAGGATATGACACAGTTTTTATGTTACCAGAGGCTGGAGGGCAGGGAAAACAGAAAGAATGTTTGTCCAAGGGCACAAACTTTCAGCTATAAGATAAGCAAGTTCTGAAGATCTAAGGTATACAGGAGATGATGGATGTATTAATTTGATTGTGATAATTATTATACAATGAATGCATATGCTATAATTTGGATCTGAAATGTCCCCAAAGATCTACCTCTAAAGGCTTAGTCTGAAGCTGGGAGCTATTGAGAGAGGGTGGAAACTTTAAGAAGAGGTAAGGCCTACTGGGAGGTCTTCTATTCTTCAGAGACATATCCTCAAAGGGAATAGTAGGACCTACCTCTTCCTCTTTCACTTCCCAAAGACTACAAAGTAACTTTGCTCCATCATGCATTCCCCACCCTAATGTGCTGCCTCATCCTAGGCCCAAAAGCAACAGAGCAAATCCTGCAGACCAAAACAAACCTTTTTTCTTTATAAGCTCAATTCAGAGTATCTTAAGTATTTTTTGCAGTAATGGAAAGCTAATATAGATATCAAATCTATCTTTAAAAAGAGAGTTAAGTCAGGTGTGGTGGCACATGCCTGTAATCCCAGTACTTGGTAGACTAAAGCAGGAGGATCACAGGTTCAAGAACAGCCTCGGCAACTTAGAAAGGCCCTAAGTAACTTAGTGAGAACCTCAGCAACTTAGTGAGACCTTGTTTCAAAATAAAAAATAAAAATAAGGGCTGGGGGTATAGCTTGGAGGTAAAATACCCCTAGGTTCAATCCCTAGAAGAGAGAAGAGAGAAGAGAAAAGAAAGTATTTTGCAGGAAACTGAAGAGTGGGATGATTGTGGACACCTGGTAGAGAATCTCATTTAGGAAGTTAGTGGAGCCTGGAAGCCTTATTCATTTCCTTGAAAAATATTAATTGAGCATCTGCTCTCTTTGTGGCCCTGTTCTAGGGACAGAAAACAAAGTAGCAAACAAGACAATGTGATCCTTCCCTCAAGGAGCAGACAGCCTCTTGCACAGGAGCTGATTGTAAGTAAACAGCACCCAATAAACATAGAGTTACAAGTGTGTTAAGAGGAAACATACCTAGCAACTTACCTCCTCAAAATCTGACACAGGCTCACTATGCTCTTTAAAAAGGTCTGGATTCTTTTTGTATCTTTGCAAATATATATACTTAAACCTGCACGTCACCACGAAATTGTCAAGAGGAAAACAAAAATGCAAAACAAATGAGACAACAGATCCTTGATATTTTGGGAGTATTTAAGCCTCATATTTCAAAATATTCTAAGTTTTGGAAAGACCACTAGAGCATGTAAATTCACTCGCAAAACAAATCCACATAAAGGAATGCGGTAATGGTATCATCTGTTAGGGAAGGTCAAGAGCAAGACTCTCACTAGCTTGAAGACTAATTCCCTCCTTTCTTTTCTCCAGCCTGTGAAACTCAGCTCTGTGGCTCTACCTGAGTTGCCCCTCGATGGTCAATTCAGCATTCCAGCCTTACAATTCTAGGGATAGAATGCATGTGAGTGTAAGACCTGGCCTGGCAGCATCGATAAGCAGGAAGCCAAGCCAAGCAGATATGTTTGAATTCTTTTATAGTCAGCTCAGAATCCTACAAGACCTTGCTCACCCACTCTGAGGATGGCTGGGATGAAGACGACTGCTCTGTTATTCTTGTCACCTTACAGCGTTAATGTCTGTGGGAAATCTAACTCAAAAACTATCATTTTGTTTCTATTCCAATTTGAAATTCTGCTAGCAATCAGTGGGTGATTATTATCTGCCAGGCACAATGCTGGTGACTTCCACATACTTCTCAATCTATTTTTTGTTACAAAAGCTCTTTGTAGGTATGGTTGAGGAATTGTGCTTGAATTACAGACCACTGGTGATTATTAATATAAAATTGGGGTATTTGCAAGTAATATGCAAAACCTCACACCAAGAAACTAGCTTTGGCAAATAGTTACAAATTCTACAATCTATGATCAAGACAATGAGCATGCACCAATGAATCAGAAATTATGAAATTAAAAATAGTAAGAATCTTATTAACCTAGCATGGTAGTGCACATCTATAATCCCAGTACTTGGGAGGCTTAGACAGGAGGATCACAGGTTTTTGGCCAGCCTCAGCAACTTAGGAAGACCCTGTTTCCAAAAAGAAAAGTAAAATAAACTGGGGGTATAACCCAGAAGTAGAGGGCCCCTGGGTTCCATCTCCAGTAACACACACACACACACACACACACACACACACACACACACACACACCCCACAAATAATATTATTATTAAAATAGTTCTAGACCTTGCTTATTGTCATAGTCTGAATGTCAGAGGCATGGTCATAATCCACTGGAAAAGGAGAATAAACTAGACTATTATAGGACATCCTGGAGTTTTCTGAGGCTACAAGATCCCTAATCTACTGTGAAGAAATAGTGAGAATTTTTAACCTGTCATATAATGCTAATCTAATCTCTCTTACTATTTACATCCTTGTCAAGCAATTGTTGAACCAAATAAAACTGTCATTTTTGTAGGTTAAAAAATGGTTAAATATCATTTCACAGTGTTCTACCTATTTATCAGTGTATCAAGAAGACAGTCCTCTCTCCTAGGGCTAAATTTAAACTGATGGGTGACCCTAAGAACAGAACATTTCACAACCATATATAAGCAATACAATCAGTACATTCTAAAATTTCAAATCAAATCTCTGCAAGTCCTTCTCAAAGTTTCTCCTCAAGTCCAGGTATGTAATGTACTATGTTAAAGAGAAGACAAACTCAGAAGAAAGGCTAATTCTTGAAGGCCCTTAGTTTTGGTTAGGGCTTCTCCTGCTCAGTTTCCTTAAAGAAACAGAATGGGGAATACAGAAGACTTTAATTTCAAGTTGGCTCCACCCCAAACCTCCCAATTAAGGCAGGCATTACTAGTCCTGGAAAGGAAAGCCAGGGTGCAAGCCCTTTCCTCTTGTTTTCATGTTTCTTTAGGAGAAGGTATCAGAGAGGTGAGATTTGAGTCAGCTCCTGCCACCCCTTCCAACTCCATGTAACTGCTACCATTGCCACATATTGTAGGAAGCCCTCTCACTTATAAAAGCTACTTAATGTGAAAAGTCAACTCATCTCAGAGTGGTCTCATTAGTGGAATCATTACTAAGAGGAAGCTTTAATGGTAGACACAGAAATAAAGGACTCAAATGACTAATAGTGAAGCCTGGGGAACCAAAGATTTCTCAGGATTTCTTGGCTAACTTTGGGCAAAATATCAAAGTTAGTTGAGCCTTGATTTTTCCTTTCAATAAAATGGGAACAATTATCCCTTTCTTGAAAACCTTATAGAAGTCTTACAAGAAACTAGTATCTGCACTCTTACAAAACATGAAGAACTGAACTAATTTTTTCCCTGTACACCACACAATTTCAGCTAATTTCCACTATTAGATAAAGTATTATCACTTTCCAGACGGGGAAACAGAGGCACAGAGTGTTTTAAGTGTCTTCCTAAACCAGTTATTAAATGACAAGAATTGGAATTTGAACACTTAATAGCAAATGTTTTGTAAGATGTGAAGCCCTATGAAAGCCAACAGCAAATGCTTCGCCAGAGCCGAGAAGGAGGAAGGAAAGGCAGCACTCCACCTGGTCACTCTTTCTGCCCTCTGCCCTCTGCCCTCAGCACTGTGACAAAGCAACCACCATGAGTAATCAGTCCATCCAAGCCAAATCAATCTTTATATCAGAAGGAAAAAAAGGAGACTCTACAGAGGAAGTATCTCCTTGTAGGAGATACTTAAATATTTTATAGTATTTTAAGTCTTCAGACACAGAGAATATCTTAGATTACTATCAACATGTATAGGTATTACTTCCAAATCAAAATGCTCCTAGAATGAGTTTTTTGAACTACTCTATGCCATTTCTTAGGGTTCCTAAGACAACTCATGATAATAAGAATATTATAGTTTGGGGGTCAATAATCTGAAATGTGTGCAGAGAGCCATCAAGTAACAAAAGAGTAAAGCACACTGGGTATAAACCAACAGGGAATGGTGGAGACTGTGACAATACAACCCACAACCACCCAGAGGGGGCAGCTGATACCTGGTTTTGCCCTGTAAAGAGCCAACTCATTGTTGTCAGATTATAAGAAATTTTCCAAAAGAGGTGGAAGGTCATTTATGTATTTGTGAAGCATACTGATTTTCATCCAACTATTGGCATCTTTTCCTTTTTGTTTTAGAAGTTCTTCTGGAGTCAGGAGAGGCAGAAGGGTTGCAAGCTTCAGGCTAGCCTGGCCAATTTAATAAAACTCTGCCTTAAAATTAAAAAGGGAGGGGGATGGAGCTGGGGATGGAGCTTAATGGTAGTGTGTCCCTGGATTCAATCCCCAGTACTAGAAAAAAAAAATCCTCTCCTCTGACACTTGAACTTAACTTTTTGGTCCCCATTCCCTACCTTCAAGTGAGCACACTGGTGTTTACCAGAAGCCCAGTTCTCAATAAACACACACCATAGGTTAACTCTGCCTTAATGTACAAACAGGAATTCCTCAGTAAGTTCCATTTAAAAAAAAAAAAACATTTTTAAGCAATAACTCAACACACACACACACACACACACACACACACACACACACACACACACACACACTTTTGATGCTAGGTTGAAGCATAAGAATTCCATGAAGACATATGCAGGGAGGTGGATCCAAGCATGAGGTCCAGATGGCTCTTATATAAACCGCTATCTTCATGGTTACAAATCATCATCCACTTCTCTTTCTGCTCAGGAAGATCTGTGGCACTCCCTTCCCCACCTATCAGACCTACCTTTCCCAGGTTCTTTACCCTTTCTGAGCACTGTGTTGCCACTGACAATGCCTCAGTCTCAGCACAGATGTAATGAATTTCTGCCTTACTTTTGTGTGTGTGTGTGTGTGTGTGTGGTACTGTGGATTGAACCCAGGGGCATTCTACCTCTGAGGTACACCCCCAGCCCTATTTCATCTTTTATTTTGAAACAGGGTCTCACAAAGTTGCAAAGAGCCTCTCTAAGTTGCTGAGGCTGACTTTGAACCTGCAATCCTCCTTTCTCAGCCTCCCAAGTTCTGGAATTATAGCCAGGCTGCCTTACATTTTCACTGAGCATCAACCAGGTACCAGGCAGATGGACAGATGTGACCCCCATCCTCAGAGAAATTAATGTCTCATGGGGATGCAGACCATTAAGTATAATGTGCTAACATATTGTCACCCCTAAATTTTAAAGGAAGAATTGAAGGGTCACAGAGATAGAGTGAGCTGGAAGGGATAGAGAAAGCACCTGGGAGCTCCCATGAGACCATGGCCACATGCACAAGTCAAATCCCATCAACTTAGAACATGCAATGTTCCCAAAGAATGTCTAAAACTTTCCAAAAAAGCAAAGGATAGGTTTATTCAAAACACTTTCTCAAATTTACCCTCTAGAAAAACTGTTAATTTAAAAAATTTTAAGCAACTTGACATGAGTGTGTGTTTAAATGTATGTTTGCACAGGCATATCCATGAAGTAGAGACTTTTTATTGACTCTAAGACAAGACAATGTTGGCAAAGTGTGGTCACCAGACCAGCAGCATCAGTGTCACCTGGTGCATGTGAACATGTGACTCCCCAGCTCCTCCCAGACCCATGGAGTCAGAAGCTCTGGGGTTGGGCCCAGACTTATGTTTCCAGCTGTTTCTCATAAACACTAAAGTTGAAGAAGTACAGTTTAGGAGGATTCGTTAAGCCAGAAGCTATTTTCCTTATCAACACAAATAGAGACTGAAAGAGGTTTTTCACCTTATGACTGTTCAAATTTCTTAAAAGCATTTAAGATTTAGTATTCCTCAAAAGCATCTAGTGTCTTCGACATGTTAGAATTGGATATGTGACATTGCCTGATTCTTTGGGAAGCCCCTGGATGGTGAGACCAGTTACTCTATTTTTTGTTTGTTTGTTTGTTTGGCACTGGGGATTGAATCCAAGGGCATTCTACCTCTGAGATATATACCCTCAGCCCTGTTTTTAAATTTTCTTTTTTTTTTTTTTTTGCGGTACTGGGGGTTGAACTCATGGGCATTCTACCTCCGAGCTACACCCCCAGCCCTATTTTTTATTCTTTATTTTGAAACAGGGTCTCACTAAGTTGCGGAGTGCCTCACTAGGTAGCTGAGGCTGGCCGCGAACCCGGATCCTCCGGTCTCAGCCTCCCAAATGCTGGGATTACAAGCGTGCGCCACCACGCCCGGCTTAAATTTTCATTTTGAAACAGGGTCTCACTAGGTTGATGAGAGTCTCACTACTGGCTGAGGCTGCTCTTGAACCTGTGATTCTCCTGTCTCAGCCTCCCACGTATTGGGATTACAAGCATGTGCCACCACATCCAGCTGACCATTTTCTCTTTAACTCTTTCATCTGAGAAACACTAGCTGAGCTCTTCTGACAAACCCAACCCAATACCAAGTGCTGAGAATATAGAGATTTTTACTAAATGGAAAGAAATGAAAAACACTATTTGAATTACAAAGTGTTGATGTTAATAAATAGCATATAAGATATAAACCTCCCATAAAATGTCATATTAATTACAAGACAAACATGTAGGAGTTGGGAAATACAGTACTTACTCTTGAGTTTATATCTGCATCAAAGAGGTCCTGGAGACCTGGGACTCCCTCCTAATGACTCAGATGAAATGGCACTCTGTTCTCCCACAAATGCTCAGTGACTCCAGTGGCCCACAATATGGACACAGTGCTACAAATGAACTGTGTACCTCTGTCCTCTGCATGCTTCCCCATGACAATCTGCTTTGAATGTGCAGGCATGGAATGCTCCACCCTGAAGCATGCTAACAATGGAGGCTTCCTCCAGGAAGCTCAGAACATAAAAGGACCTGTGGCAGGCAAGTGAGCCTCGGCTATAAAACCTAGGCAGCTCTCTTTCTGACTTGGCAAGAGTTACTTTTCTTGACTCCTAGAATGTATTAGATTCCAATGGCTGCTGTAATAGATTACCACAATCTTAGTGGCTTGAAATGACATGTTTATGAGTTTATGTTCTGGAGGTCAGAAGTCCAAAATCTGTGTCAGTGAGCTAAAATTGAGGAGTTGCTGGGTTGTTTCTGTTCTGGAGGGAAAATCAGAGGAGAATCTGCCCCCTTGCCTTTACAGCTTCTAGGGACCTCATACATTCCTTGACTCATAGCACCTTCCTCCATCTTCAAAGTCAGCAGCATAGCATGTTCCAGCTCTCTCTTACTTTCCTACCTCCCTCCTGTAAAGAGCCTTGAGATCATACTGGGCCTGCCCAAATAATCCAGTATAACCCTCCCATTCTAAAATCCCTAATCACATTTGCACAGTCTCTTTTGTCAGATGATGTTACACTATGTTGTAAAAGAACATATTCACAGGTTCTGGGGATTAGGACACAGACATCATTGTGGGAATCTTGTTCAGCCTACTCTACTGGGTACCTACTTTCAGGTATGAAGAAGCTCTTTGATGCATAAGTCAATAGGGAGGAAATATGTGACTTGTAAGCAGTGCAGAGAATGTTCATCTAACATGCACTTGTCACGGGTCAGGGCAAGGCCAGGTGCCTTTTACATCACCATCTCCTTCCCTTCACAACCACCCTAGGAGGCAGTTTCCATCATCCCCCTTTACAC
This sequence comes from Graphiurus murinus, assembly GCA_004027655.1. Taxonomy (NCBI): domain Eukaryota; kingdom Metazoa; phylum Chordata; class Mammalia; order Rodentia; family Gliridae; genus Graphiurus; species Graphiurus murinus. The sequence goes on from PVLC010017446.1 coordinate 23,378, forward strand.
AAGAGGAAAAAGACTGGGAGAGAATCAGTCTTGGCCAGCATATGTGTCCAGCAGGTCTGCTGGACATCAGAGGCCATGCTCTCTCTTCATCCCCAGTCTCCTGCCCACAAGAGAGACTCTCATCCTGAGTTTCCACTTATATCTATATGAAGGGCTGGTATTGCAAATGCAATTTTCATACCTCCATGCTACTCTCCTTATACATAGGATAGTATAATCATTAAAGGGATAGACTCTGAAGTCAGGCTTCCAGCATGCAAACCTCAGCATGCCACTTGGTGGCTGTGTGACCTCAGACAAGCTACTTAACTGCTCTCTGCTTCAGTTTCCTTTGTTGTAAAATGAGAATATAGCTATATCTGCTCTCATAGGGTACATGAGAATAAAATCAGTTAATACAGATAAAATACCTGAAACAGTGCCCAGCACACAGTGCACACCACGTGTATACTGTAAGTGTTTGCTATACATTACCATATACAAACACTGACAGAGAATCAGGGAGAAGAGGGACAAGAGCCCTACAGTGGGAGACGAAGGCAAGAGTCATTTACCATGATCTGCAGCTGACCCCTGGAAAAGCACATCATGATGTCAGGGTCTGTGTTTCTCCATTCTATTTAATGGAATGAGCAAATCTATTCCTCACTCCATAGAGTTGTGAGAGGGAAAAATGAGTTAAAATATGTGAAGCCCTCAGAACAGAGCCTTATCATCATTTCTGTTCTCAATGTTAATCTCTGGTAGTTGACAGGATGCCTAAATATGCTTACTTCAAGCAACATGAAAGGACTCAATGAAGTAAAACTTTGCCCCAATTCCTGAGAGTCATTAGAATTTCCTATTTGGGTCCTATGGATAAACTAAGGAAGAAAAGACTTAAAAGGAGGAAAGACATTTCTAGAACAGTGCTGAATATCCATTTCTAAAATCCCATAAGGAACTTCCTAGTTAATACTCAGTATCCAAATCACTGCTCAGCTGCAGATAATGAAATCGGAACAACATTGTGTTGTAATCCTCCAGCCACAAACACACTGGGGCCAACTTCTTCCTTGTCTATCTGTTTGTCCATTTATACATCCAACATTTACTAAACACCTGCTGTATGTCAATCATCTCAGTGACAGGGACTTAGGATGCTCAAGTGTGACATGTAGCATCTCTTTCAAGAAGACAATCTATTATGCTAAAGGCAGACATAGGACACCTGAGAACACAAAAGATGACAGGCATCTAATTATGTCAACTCTTTGTGGAAACAATTGACCTGAATATTAAAGGAGGGAATAAGCAGGGGGTCACTCCTGGGAGACCAACCAGCACTCAGCAAGTTACCAAGGTCTTCCAGCCTCCTTGGTGGCTCTGAGGTGTCCAGCATGGCTGGAGTAGAAAGTCTGAGTGGCCAAGTATCAGGAGAGGAGAGTAACTGGATCTTGATGGGTCTTCTATTCTGTGCTCAAGAGTATGGAGGGGGAAGTGGGGCCAATGTAGTTTTAAACAGAGGAGTGACCAAGGAAGAGAGGGACAGAAATGGAGATTGTGCCACCTTTGAAAGAGAATGATGGCCAAGCCGGATGCAGTGGCACAGTCTGTAATCCCAATACAGGGGAGGATTACAGGTTAGGAGGCAGGCTCAGTAATTTAGGGATATCCTTAGCTACTTAGCTAGACATTGTTTCAAAATTTTAAAAAATCATAATAAAAATAAAGGCCTGGGATCAGAGGTAGAATGCCCCTGGGTTCAAATCGCAGTACCAAAGAAAGAAAAGAGAATAACAGCCAGAACATAACTGGTGACTGCTGGGTGGCCACCCTGACTCTCCTGCCCTGGACTCTTTCCACTTTGCTTTAAATTCTACGTGGCCTCTGGACTTTTATTCATTCTTCCTTAGTTCTGTAACATGTGTGCCCCTAGAGCTGTGTAAAAATAGGCCTGGGGCCCAGGGCAGAGGCAACTCAGCTGCCCATGGATCTCAGATGCTCCTCAGGCATGTGGCCAGCTTTCTGGCAGCTGCTAGAAGGGCTCAAGGTCACTGGGCCTGGACACCTGATCCCATGGCAGATGGCCTCCCCTAGCCCAGGAGACTCTGTGCAGAACAAGGCCAGAGGGACTCGGCGCCAGGGCTCTCAAGGGCCACCGCAAGAGGCTGCCTTTCACTCATGGCCACCTGCCCTGTGGCAGCATCTGAGTTCCCAGCGGCAGGTCAACTCAGGCCCTTCCCAGAAATACTCAGTCCCTCCCTTCTTGCTAACTCTCTGCTAAGCCTGACTGTTTCTGCTGTTTCCACAGGTGACAAACAAGAACAACAAGACTGTTGAGAGGGACACTATTTTTATTATGCCCCTTCTCCATCATGGTGGGAGCACCACAGTCCCTGACATGGATGGGTTCAAGCTCTACATCTTCCTCCTCCTCCCAAGGGAATAATCTGGAGCCAAAAATAACCTTAAGTCCTCGGTCCTCATGTGCAAATGTAGATAGCAGTGGCATCTCCATCCTAGAGCAGTGTTGAGGAGTAACTAGAACAATTATTAGGTGGTGCTGTAGTTTGGATTTGGGCTGTCCCCAAAGGCTCATGTGTTGAAAGCAAGTTCCCAGTACAACCCTATTCAGAGGGGAAATAATTGAATCAGGGCTCTAGTTTCATCAGTGGATAAGTCCACAGAAGAACTAGTGGATTTACTGGGTGGTAATTTAGGCAGGTGAGGCATGCCTGGAGAAGATAGGTCACTAAGTGGGTGGCTTTGGGCCCTGTATCTTTCCCTGGTCACTTCCTGTTGCTCTCTCTGCTTCCTGCTGCCATTGAGTTCAGATTTCCTTGTGCCATCACAATGTCTACCTTGGAGTTGGCCAACTATTGACTATACCTCTGGAACCATGAACCAAATAAACTTTTCCCCCTCTATGTTGTTTGTGTCAGATATTTTGGACACATTGATGGAAAATCAGGCTAACTTGGCAGAGTCTGGCATGTATAAGTGCTCAGTAAAATGAAATCCTCTCAATGAAATCCTGTGATGACTCTGTGAGGTATTGTTCTCGTCAAATGTCCTAGAGGAGGAAGGGAAGTGTTGAGGCCATTGGACAGACTGACTGACCATCCTGCTCTGTGACAGTCAGTTCCTCAGAGTAGATATACAAATAAAAGTCAGGCCCCACTATCTGACAAGCCCTATCCAAAGGTGAGAGTGGCCATTCTTAAGGGATGCTTGCTTCTGTGAAAACTTAAGAAAAACTGTCATGAGAACTAGTGTTTGTGGAGTATCATTCTGGGCCTTGTAGTGTGTTTGTACTTCACACTGGATTGTCTCCTGGAAGCCTTAGAATGACACTGTGAGCCTGACACTGCTACTACCCCTATTAGAGAAACTGGTCCCCGGGTAGCTTATGGACAAGCCTGGGTCACAAGCACTCAGCTTTCAGAGCCCATCTGCTTCCCAATGATGCCTCCAGAGGCAGGGGAAAAGGAAGTCCTCGCCTGACTGACTCTTTTCACAAAAGAGACCAGACTGGAGGAGCAGGGCTGGCACTGGACGCCCAGCTGGGAGGGCTGGCATTGCTGTGCTCCTTCCTAGGCTCCATCACACCGTGTCTCCCCAGGCACTGGCATTCCAGAGGGGTCTGTTAAGGTGGCCCTGCCCTAAGCTACCCATTACCACCTATAGCAGCAATTCAGCCCTTATTGCTTTCCCATGTCAGGAAGGGCATACAATATTATTTGGATTAGAATTTTGAAGCCATTATCCTATACTTCTCGATGTCTGAGTGCAGGGTCCTACCATCCTGGGAACTCAGGTGCTAGCATTTTCCACATAGGGCTTCTAGAAGGACATTGTGAGGAACAGAGTTATGTCTAAGCACCAGGGGCACAAGCCTGGCCTCTGGGACCCATGGTCCCAGCTGAGACTGTATACAAAATTGCGGGGAATGAGCTGATATCTCTTCTTGGATTTCTAAATGGTTCTGTGCCCTTAAAGACATGAACCACTAAAACAAGTATCATCGTCATTGAAACTGCTATTTATAAAGTGTTGATTGTATGGCAGAAAAAAGAGACAGTAAGATCACCTGCCTCCAAGAGCTGCAGGAAGGACAAACGAGGGGTATTTGTATAGCACTCTGAATAGCACCTGGTGCAAGGCAAACACTCTGTCAGCTCTGGCTATATTTTACCATTTTCATTATTCTTATCCATTATCATTTGCACTGACCCATCAGTCTTCACAAAAAAACTTATGAGGGTGGGCATGATGGCGCATGCCTATGATCTCAGTACTGGAGACAGTAGGATCTCAGGCTTGAGGCCAGCCTCAATAACTCAGCAAGACCCTGTTTCAAAAATAAAAAAAGGGTGGGGGGTATAGTTTGAAGGTAAAATGCCCTTGAGGAGTTCAATCTCTAGTACCAAAACAAAACGTCTTATGAGGTATGAATTATCACTCCCACTTTATAGAACAGGAAATCTGAGGCTTCAAAAGGTGAAACAATTAGCGTAAATCTGCAGAGCAGCAGAGGAGGAACTGGAGCCTGGCTTGGCTGGTTCCTCAGCTCAGATGGACCCCCCCCCCCACCATCTAGTTCATAAGGAAAGAAAGGAGGAGAACCCCAGGAGAGCACCAGAGGGGGCAGAGGGGAGACCAGGGAGGCCTGGCTTCCCCTGACCTAGTATCAGCTGGGGGAGAAGAGACTGAGGCCTTTTGTGGAGAGGACAAGCAGGCCTCCTTAAGTTTTTGCCTCCCTTAATCGACCACTAAAAGCCAAGCTGCTTAAAATAATGATTAGAAAAGAAAACCACCCCTGCCCCTGTCTACTCCAGGGGTCCACAGTGAGCCAGGGCCTCTGGCATCTCAGCGTACAGTGAGTTGAAGGCGAGAAGGAGCGCTGCAGTGGCCGCCCAGCACCCCTGGCTACCCTCCAAGCAATGTTTTCCCTCCCAAACCAGCACACAGCTCTGCTGAACAAACCACTTGAAAGCCAAAAAGATGCCCCTTGGTTGCCATGGCAATGTTACACAGACAAAACATTTTAACCAGCTCTGACGCACACACACACAAACTTATTTAAGGGCCAAGTAGATGGATTTGGCGGGGGAGAGGGGGTGGGGTGGGGAGTGTTGTTCTTAAGCTCATCTCCAAGGATTTGGCTTCAAAAGTATGGAAGCTGGACTGAAACAGGGCAACAGGCTGCATAAAAACAAGCTGAGGCCAGGCTTGCTCTGGGAAAGGGGACTGCTTTTATTCCCTCTCTGCCTTTTGGTCATGGCTAAGGTCTATTTTAAAGAGGACCAAGGACTGGGTGCCGAGGGTCACAGAGCTGGTGAAAAGGCATCAGGGTAGAGTCCTAGGGACAGCACACAATGGCTGGGCACCTGGGCTTCTGCAGAATCAAGAGGACCAAATGTGCTCACCAGTGTGAAAGGGCTTTTCAACCTTAAAGCATCATGTAGACGGATATTATTGCTGACATGATAGATATTAACAACCACTTCCAACCAGGTGCATTTTCGTGCTCCAAATCACATGGTTAAACTTCCATCCACATGAATCAATGGCCTTGGATTTCTTCCTTTAGAGAACTTTGCTCCGGAGCCCACTGGGGATTGCTTCTCCAGATGCAGCAATCTGGGGAGCAATGAAGAGTATGGAAGTCTGGTCCCAAGTCTGGAAAGAACTACCTGCCTGTGGAGTCTGCTGTACCCTGGGCTCTTCCATGCCCCACCTCGCACTCTGGGCACAACTAGGAAAAAGGCTGATGGTGCTCAGAGGCTGGAAGGGCCTCACCAGACACAGCTCATGGCAATTTGGAAGGATCAATGGACAGATGTTGGCAAAACCATTCTCTGTGGGATTCATGCCATCCTCAGGTAAACAGATTTGCAGAAATGGGATTCACACCTACTTAGAATCCTCTTCCACCCACCATCTCCCATGCTGAACCCTCATGCCTTTCAAGACTCACTGTAGGAGCTATTCCATGCCATGCACAGGTATCTGATAGCAGCTGCAGAGTTCCATTGTTCTAATTGTTCTCTGGTCTCTTGCCCACTCATCTGAGCTCCTTGAGGGCAAGAATCACATCTTCCCCGTATATGCACATGGCTTAGCCAAGTACTTGGCATCAATAGTTCTCCATGACTATTTACTGACTGACAGGCTAATGGTATGCAATGTCATGCCATTGGGTTTAGGTTCCACTGCCCCTGGAATTCTCAAGCACATCTTCCACAGTGCCTGCGTTCTCTACTTTGTTCCTTAGGAGGAGAACAGGACTCAAAGGGCCTAGATGTGGTCAGAGCAGAAAATGGAGCTCTGGGCAGCCTGGTGAGTGAGGAGCAATGAAGGGGGAGGAAAAAGTGCCCTCCCTTCCAGGGCTCACTCCTATTAGGCTCCGGCTCCTTCCCACCACATTACTGATGACATGAATTAACCCTCTGGAAACTGGAATAGCTCCCATTCCACTCCTGCTCTGAAACAGAGTTGCTTTTCTTTGGTTCCATTATAAAAGGCTTCTGTAGAAGATGTTCTGTCTGTTTTCATAGGCAGTGATCAAGTAACTCCATCCTGATCATTTAGAGAGAGTTAAGCTACCCTTCCAATAGGAAACATTTCCCATGCTCTCATCTCATTGGGTACCATCTTCCTTCGGCCAAAATGATGCTCTCCTCCAAACAGGTGATGTTTAGCAAGCAGCAACAACAAATGTTTATTATCGGGTCACCACGAAGAAAGCCTAAGAGGGAGGTTACCCCCTGGAATCTAGAAATGGCGACTTGTGCTTTGTGTCATATTCTCAAATCACACTTCTCGTGAGTAGAAATGCTTTTGCTCTGCACATGCACACAGGTGTGCTGTTGCCTGAGCGACACAATGCCTGTCTATAAGAACTTCCTAGCTGGCCTGGTGAGTTCTGCCTTATGCACTTGTCATTGTTTGGTAATGTCAGGGAAAAAGACAATGGCCCTGTTGTCCTTATCATCGTTTCTCTCATTTCCTACAGAATGGAATGACTGTGGTGAACATTCTTACATTTTCCTGGACTCACATCCTGTATGCTTAACTATTCTCTGCTAGGTTTACCACAGGATCGTGTTTGCCTTCCCACCCGTAAGCTGCAACCAATTATCACAGACAATTATAGGATTTCACATTTCTGTGTTCTAAAATAACACAGTACACACACACACACACATACACACACGTACATACACACACACACACAAAACAATACTAACATAGCTGAAAGAGTTATGGAGAAACCACAAAATTGTCTTGGTGCTATGGTAGTATTTGTAAGTTACATACTTACATATACAACTAAATTTGCACAGAAAAAGCTGAGATGACAACAGTTTATAAACATGAAAGTGGACTTTAACAAGAAGCCACACCTCCAAGAGAAGGTGCAGAAAATATAATGCACCAAATAGAATAAAAGGTTGACCAACTTCAAATGTCAGTTCCACATATCCATTATAATAGGCTGCACCAAGTGCATGGATATCTAGCCTACAGGAAAACAAGGTATATCTTTCATGTGAAGATATCACTGCATGTGTAAAATGCTTGCACTAAAATTAAGTCTTCTCTCGTCCAAATTTTCTCAATTATTAATACACTGGACAGCTGCAGTAGCTCTAACAAAAATAGCAGCCAAACTTTTTCAAAAGTCAAAGCAGCCATGAAATGTCTGCCTGGGGACTTTCCTATGTAAGGAATAGTTGGTCTGTCTCTGGATCAAAGAAAAAGAAACAAAACCTCTAACAGAACAGTGAAAAAAGAGAGGCTTGTTTAGAATATAAACTTGAAAATGACTCCCCCAAATTCTTTATAATAAAACTAGTTTCACACATGAAAAGGAGTTGTCTGAAATGGCTGCCTACTTGCCAAACTCCTTGAGACAATAATTTAAGAAGTTCACCACTGAATCCAAGGAGTGCCAATCACTTTTGTATTTTCTGAAATGAGACCTGCAAAATTGGCCTGCTCAATTGGGTGGGTGGGGTTAGATGAATAAATGATGTCCATTTTTAGGTTTCTGGAAGCAAATGAATGTCCAGCACAAAATGTCACCTGAAGATGTCACCCTCATGTTTTAAATAGTGCTTGTGTCATCTTAGCAGACTGACAATACATGCTCTTTGCATATATATTTATGCTGGAAAAGTACTTGGAAGTAAAAAAAAAAAACCTTTGGAGCATCACAATTTAGTGTTTTTTGAATTCAGCAATGATCATGAATTTTAATTCGAAGATTCTGTGCAGCACAAGAAAAGAACAGATTTCAAAGATTAGCTTTCTTTTTTTTTTTAAGGCTAAAATATCATAGTTTAAATAAGTCATACCAGTGAGAATATTATTTGTCCAGGTCTTGATAAGAAGGGTCCAGATGTGACTGTACATTTCGTATTTGCTGTCACCGTTCTAATTTCACATCATCCTAACATTTAAAGGCAATTGGACCCCATGCACTGACTCCAATCAGTATAACACCACTGTCTTCTCTGAACCTCTGCACTGCACACAAACAGAAATTGCTGCAGGTCTTTGAGGAAGTGGAATGAGTAATAACAGTCCAACTTCTAGGTATGTACATGGTTGCCCCAGTCCTGCATATCTATGTTCAAGAGCATGACAATATTTCATTTTACTATTTCACAATCTATGCAAAAATCACAGCCATTTTTCAGTAAATGCCAACAAATGTCAAAGAAGCAGAGCCCAGCTACTTGGAGATGGCTGTTAGTTTATGAACATAATCCCCTGGAGTAAAGTGTCTGGTGTGAATACTTCTCAAGATGGTCAGTATCATTCAGAGGCAGGGCTGGCTAACATAGCACAAACACTCACTACCCGAGTACCACTTACCATTTGCGATCGGTTCTTCGGACAGCCATTGATATCTTCGATCTTTTCATTTGCTGAAAAAGGAAATATAAGTCAGGAAAAGAAATAAGCACCAAAGACACACTTTCATTAGTGATGGTTGGGACGCTTGAGGCCAACAAAGTCCTAAGTCCCATACTGGGGTTTGTCGAGTCAACGCAGGCATGTGAAATGCTGAGACGCATCTAGCAAGCTTCACCACTTACTCATCGAGCCGCCCTCCTCCAGGGACAGCTGGGGCAAGGTCGTCATCACTTAGAACAGAGACAACTGCATTGACGACAGTCTTGCAGCGACAGGGCATCGTGGCAGTGTTTGGAGACTGGGAAATAGAGTGAGCTGTGATTGCGCTTTGGGCTCTTAGAGAGGCAAATGTCACTTACAACCTCCCCACGGAGATGGATTAGTTCAGAGTGGATCAGTCCAGTTCCTGGGGACAGAAGCCACAAATGCAAGCAGCTTATAGCATTTTTAGTCAGAAATACTCCTACTGCTTTTGTTTGTCCTAATACTATTCCCAAAGCTATGGCAAGTGGGGAAAAGGAGAGAATTAGACTAAAAAATGACTTGATCAAGGCTATACAACCAGTCCAAATTAGATGGGAGAACAGACATGCTTGAAGTCAAAATAGCACTTAGATACTGAAAGAATGGAAAGAAAGGTTGCATTGAATAAGAGGGCAATCAAGTACTACTAAGCAGGAGTAATGGCCCAGCTTTTCATGGTAAATACAGTCCCATTCTAAATGAGGAGCAATCCCTGGCAAGACACAGCCCAAGATAGGGAGAGGCTGAATTTGAGAATGCAGCACAAAAAAGGCAGTGTGCACAGTAGTGAGAGGGCTGGCTCTGGAGGCACTGATACCTAGTGTGAATCCCAGATCAACGGCTTCATGGCCATGTGATCATAACCCTGTCACTCAACCCCTCTAGGCCACTGTTGTCTTGCTATAAAACAGAGCCACTACTACCTATTTCAGAGGAGGTGCAATGAGAATTAGGTGATAGGATACAGCAAAATACTCAACACAGTGCCTGGCATATACTACGTATTCTCTAGCAATAGCTTTAACTCAAAAATATATTTTTTTATCCTCTATGTAAAACATATAAAATAAAAATTTTATTTTTTATGTCATCATGTAAGTGAAGCTCAGAAACTCAGCTAGGACTCCATAGTAAACAACTAAAGATTGAGCCGGGTATGGTGGTGCACGCCTATATGCCCAGTATTTGGTAGGCTGAGACAGGAAGATCACAGATTTGAAATGAGTCTTGGTATTTTAGTGAGACCCTCAGAAACTTAGTGAGACCTTGTTTCAAAATAAAAAGGGTTGAAGGTGTAGCTTGGAGGTAGATGCCCCTGGGTTTAAACTCTATTACACACACATACACACACACACACACAAAAAAAAAAAAAAAAAAAAAAAAAAAAAGAAAAAGGAGGAGGAGGAGGAGGAGAAGGAGGGGAAGGCCAATGAAGAGGA
>PVLC010017447.1:0-32500 GCA_004027655.1 Graphiurus murinus
AAAAAAAAAAAAAAAAAAAAAAAAAAAAAAAAAAAAAAAAAAAAAAAAAAAAAAAAAAAAAAAAAAAAAAAAAAAAAAAAAAAAAAAAAAAAGAAGCCCGGGAACACTGGCACCTTAGAGTATGTCGATCTATTTAGACAATTTGCATTTCACCTCTAGTGAAGAGCCTGGCCCTGGGGTCTCGAGTTTGGGTTGGGAAAAGAAGAGAGAAGTAGGAGGCACCTTGTATGCAATGATTGACGGTCCAGCCTTTCTGGTACTCTCCAGTTCATACAATTATACATTTTCAACCAAGGAAGTCTCAAACATAACTAAATGTGCACTCAGTTTTATAGTTAGGTGAAACATTTCATTTCATATATATATATGAATTTGCAAATCAGAAAAAAAATTTTTTCAGACCAATTATCTCAATTTTTGGATTATAACATGGGGTTTACATGATTATGGGGACTTTTGTAGGAGGTTATGGTGAAGATAGTGAGGAATTTAGCAATGACCAGAGGGCAGTGTACAGGCCCTGGCAGGTGGAGATTGGAGGTAGAAGGTGGCGAGAGAACCCAGAGACCAGGAAAGGAGGTGGGAGGGATCCCGAGACTCACTTTGTTCATGCATCCTGTTCCATCCCAGAGCTGATCCAGCCCTTGATTCTCATCAGGTGTTGACAAGATGATAAGAACAGCCTTCTCCCCCTCCTCCATACTCCTTTAGCGGTTCCTAGAGCTCATTCGGTGATGATCCTGCATGATGCTACCTGGGGAGGCTCAGGACTGTCTTGCCAAACTAAGTACATATTCTGTCTTCATGCAGTGCCGTGCTTAGTTGGAAAGTGCTCTGACCACAGCTCTGCTTCTCTAGGGACCTGTGTGAAGACATAGGGCTCGTCTGTGCCTGGGGGAGGGGCAGGTAGAGGAGGGCATGGACACGCATGATGTCATTACTCCTACACATATATGTACAAGCAGCCAATAGAACACACATTCAGTCTTGTATAAGGGATATAAGTGTTCATGCTCTGTTTTCTTATTTATTAAGCAAGAATGGTGAAAGTATTTACCTGTAGGGTGGTTAGTGAACATGCGTTTCTGGTCCTGAGTGAGTATTCAAGAAGTCAAAGTTATCACTGCCATTTCTAGAGCCCAGCATAGTGGGTGGCAGCCTGGCCGCTAGGGCCATATCTGGAGTAGAGGCTTTATCATTTAATGACTGTGTGATCTCAGACTTGGGGAAAGAGCTGAACCCTTTAAAGTCTGTTTCCACATTTATAAAACTGGGATAATAATAATAGTTGTTTCAAAAGATTTTTTCAAGGATTAAATGAAAATTTAAAGCATCTATTTGATGAGAGGCCCTTAATAGAGTGTTTAGCATAAAATAAAAGCTCAATAAATATTAACCACTTTTTAAAAAAATCAATGCTGCTGGTGGTGGTGGCATCTACGATGACCCCCTAAACAGCTTTCTACTCTACTTAATACAAGTCCTTCTTCATATAACCCCAGTTCCAGTATTACGTCCCCACCCAAAGCATGCTGCTTATCTGGGTGCAGTGGTGAATGTTGTAATTAGAGGATTTGGGGTCCTGAGACAGGGAGATCACAGGTCTGAAACCAGTCTCAGCAATTTAGAAAGGCACTCAGCAACCTAGTAAGACCCTGTTTCAAAATATAAATAAATAAATAAACAAATAAGTAAATAAATAAATAAATAGGCATGGGGTATAGCTCAATCTTTGAGTTCAATCCCCAGTTATCACAAAAACCAAACCAAACCAAACAAACCCCCACAAAACTCCAAAACTTACTGCTTGCCCAGGTGAAATTTATTCTGTTTGGGTTGAGTCATTTCCCCCATGATTCCAAGGATTCTTAGAATAAGAATCTCAGCCTCAAAAATTTTATGGAAGGGTGAAATCCCCAGTGTTTATGTACAGAAACTAGCTAGGACCAAGAATCTACAGATAAGGACTTGCTCCCTGCTGTGGCCAAAACAAATGGTTTTGTAGGCTTGTGATACACTTAAAAATCTTATATTTGGGGAGGTGGAAATGGGAACTCCTTCAGTTACCATGCCTTGGGGTGCCAGTTACAGAAGATAGAATTCAAATGGGCTTTGGCCACCAGGAGCTGTATTGACATATTGCTGGTGGTCTAGGGTGGGGTAGCTTCCAAGCTGACTGTGACCATTTCCTGCCATCCTCTTGGCCCTCCTCTCCTCCAGGTGGTAGCTTCCTTCTTGGGTTGGCATTTAGGTGGTGGCAGACATTCCATGGTACACAAGTGTGAAGGACATGGGTCCAGAGCCAAAGAGGGGATCACTTCTTTTTCTAGTCTTCCCTTAAAAGATGGGAGAATTTCCCCCAAAGCCCCGCTAAATGTTACCTCCTACTTCATTGGCCTTAAATGGGTCAAGTGCCCTTTCTTAACTGATCACTGGTAAATGGATGGGATTTCTGTCACTGGTTAGTCTACTTAGATCCCAGGGTGGAGCTGGGACCCATCCCCGAACTGGACACACAAGCACGAAGTGGGGGAAAGGGAAAGATCTCAGGGAGGTAATGGTGGTGCCGATAGCAGTCTTTCTTTTTTGCTCAGTGGAGATATGCAGACACTTTCGATTTGATTGTGATGGTTGGTGTAATCTTACAAGTGCCCTGTGTCTGTTGCACAATTGCAGGGGACACCAATCTGAGCGGCGTACCTGAAATTGCCAGCATTGTGCGCTGTGTGTATTTATTGAACAACAACATCCTTCAGGTCATATTATCCCTGGAAATGCAAATTTTGTTCTCAATGAATTCCTTGACTTAAAAAAAAAAAAAAAACAGGCTAATTATAACATGTGATAAAATACACAATGAATGACTGGAAGAAAAAGTATAAAAATGAGCAGTCAGAGGCACGGAGATGAGGGTGAGAAGGAGACAAGGTTCTCCAAGTTTCCAGAGATCAGATGCTATGGAGGGTGGAAATGCCCTTCTATTTGCATCAGCACCCGAGTATCCAGTATTCCACTTATTGGCAACCTTCTTTGAAATGTCTCTTGTGTTTGGTTATCAATGAAAAGTTGCCTGGACAGAGGTTGGGTTCTGAGACAGGTCAGACATCTGAACCTGAGCAGGAGTGGCCCCCCTTGGCTGACAGATGGAACGGGGCTCAGCAGCCAGAAGGAGCAGCCACCATCTTGGGGCTCACAGCTGGCTAGCATGCTCGGCACTGGAGTGTCGCCCTCCCCGAGGGCCACGTCATGGAGTCTCAAATGCCTGGCTCATGGCCTTGATTTATTTTTCTAGGTGGTGAGCCAGACTGGCTTTCCTGGTATAAACTGTGTTTCCAACGGTATGAATCACCTTTGCATTCCTGAAACAAAATAAGCGAGGTAATTAACTTGAAAAGAGGAAAGGTTGATTTTGACCCAAGAGTTTTGTAGGTTTTACTCCATGATTGCTTGGCTCCATTGCTCTTGGGCTGGGGGGAGGCAGAGGCAGTGCATCCTGGTGGGAGAGCATGGTAGAGGAAGCTGTTCACCTCATGGTGGTTAGGAAGTGAAAGAACCAGTGACCAGGGATTCAATATCCCCTCCAAAGGCACACCCCCATGACCTGCCTTCCTCCCACTAAGCCCCACCTCTTAAAGTTCCACCACCTCCCAGTAGATCAGGGGGCTGGGGACCAAGATATGGGCCGGGGGGGGGCATTTAAGATCTAAACCACAGCACCTATTGAGAGCTGCAGTATGAGCGACTGCTTCTGGGCTAGTGTTCTGATTCAGTTCAGGAAAGAGATTAGATCTGCCTGACCTAACAGTACTAGCCATTACTTGACTGTGGTAGTAACTCGCTCCTCTTTAAATGAAAATCCCCTCCAAGGAAATCACTTCCAATAATCTTGGTCTGGGTGGGCGAAAGGGATCTGCTCAGGCACTCCTCGGAGAGATCTCTGGTGCACCTGAGATTGACACTTGAGAAATGTTTTGATAGGAAAGAGGCTACTGAGAAGTTTCAGCAGTGCCGTGGATTCTGTTGTTTGGGTCTGAGGTTGTAGGGGGGAAAGAAATACCTTTTAGGAACATGTGTGGCCTCCTGAAACTTAGTCCCAGCCCTCTCTCTTCCAGGCCGGGCCACTGAGGCACCTCGGTTTGCTTCTGCAAGTTTCAAGGGGGGTAGAAGTGTTTTGATTTCCTTCTAGCTGTATTCATTTCTAATGCCTAGTGACTTCTTTCAGAGACCATTGAAGGAGTAGCCATTTGTTCTTAGTTTTCCATATCCCTTGAGTTCCTCAGAAAAGCACTTGTTCCTTCTTCTCTTTTTCTGTCTTTAGGGAAGCAGAAGAAATAACAGAAGTAACCAAGGCCAGAAAAATCACAAATGCTCGAGGAGAGAGCTCAGATACTCTTGTAGAAGTAATTCTTGGTCTTTGTTTAATTGTGCTAAGAAAACTTTGAGGTTTTTTTTTTTTTTAAGTGCTTTGCCTAACCCCTGGCTTGGCCTAACTCCTTACTTTTCTTCCTGGACTCCTGCTGTGGTTTGTCCAGTGAATCTGCTCTCCTTTTCCTTTTCAATGGGGATTTTTAACACAGTGGTGTAGCAAGTCTCAACTTCCTTATCAGAGGCTCCTTCCTCTTCTCTAGCTCAGGAAGGGCCGGTGGAGGTCCCAAGCAGTGTCTCAAAGCAAAAGGTGGATTTTTCAAGCAAGCTGAAAACTTGCAAGTGAGACCATTCCTACCCACTCAAGTGTAAGTGCAACAATTTCTGCAGAAGCTGACTCTTAAAGAGAACTAATTTACCACAACATCAAAGTGACAGTATGGGAAACGGCAGAACCTCTTTCTTCCTTCCTTCCTTCCTTCCTTCCTTCCTTCCTTCCTTCCTTCCTTCCTTCCTTCCTTCCTTCCTCCTCTTTTCCCTCCCTCTCTCCTCCCCTTATGCTTTCCTTTTATAAATATTTACTGAATGCCGACAAGTGCTGGGTGCTGGTGGCACAGTGGTGCATAAAACTGATGTATTCTTTACCTTTATATGGTTTAAGGGCTGGGGGGGGGGCAGTCAACAATCAAAGGACTGCAGAGAGCCAGGCACACACCTGTAATCCCAGTATTTGGGAGGCTGAGACAGGAGGATCACAGTTCCCAGCACAGCCTCAGCAAAAGATGGCAAGACTTCAGCAACTTAGTGAGAACCTCCCTGGTTCAAAATAAGAAATAAAAAGGGCCAGGGGTGTAGCTTGGAGGTAGAATGTCCCTGGGTTCAATCCCTAGTCCCCCACCCTACCCCTGCCTAAAAAGCACTGCAGAGATAAACTGATCTGTTATTTGAGCCTGCTATAGAACAGATCGGGACCCACCGACACTTCAACACTTTCTGAGTTCTTGTTTTCCAAGTCATCTGGATTCTTTGGTGTAGGGGTTGGTTGTTACAACATTTAGAATTTCGTTTCTTTTATCTTAAAAAAAATCTGTCTATTGATACATATTATTTTTATATTCTTTTATTGGTGCATTGTAGTCTCACATCATAATATAGTTCAGAGGGATGGGGACATCATGCTCACAGCACTTGGTGAGCTCCCCCCCCAACCACCTGCCACTCTCGCCAAATGTTATGCAATCAATCCTAGGCCACCATCACTAATCTGAAAATCTGAAACTTAAATACTCCAAAATTCAAATATTTTGAGTGCTGACGTGATGTGAAAAACAGACAATTCCGTAACATGAAACTTTGTTTTATGCACAAATTATTAAAATATTTATACAAGTACCTAAGACTATATAAATGTTTATAAGGTATATACCTTAAATATACCTTATATGTATATATAACTTTATATGTATATAAGGTGTATATGTATATACGAAACAAGTGAAATTCATGTTTAGACTTGGGTCACATCCCCCAAATACCTCATTGTATATACAAATGCTGTATTCTTTTTTTTTTTGGTACTGGGGATGGAACTCAGGGGCATTCTACCTCTGAGCTACACCCCCAGCCCTATTTTTTTTTTATTCTTTATTTTGAAACCAGGTCTCACTAAGTTGCAGAGTGCCTCACTAGGTAACTGAGGCTGGCCGCGAACCCGGATCCTCAGGTCTCAGCCTCCCAAATGCTGGGATTACAAGCATGCGCCACCATGCCCGGCCAAATGCTGTATTCTAACATAGGAAAAATTTGAAATCAGAACTACTTCTGGGCCCAAGCATTTCAGATAAAGGATATTCAACCCATTCAACCCGTGCCCATAGGTTGGCCAAGAGTCAATGTCTTTGACACATTTGTAAGCATTTGCATTTGTGTTTGCTTTTGTGATTATATTATGCGGACAGTAATGGTGGAATTGAGCTTGCCTGTGCTTGTCCATATCGGGTTTCCCCTCTTCTTCCTTGGCCCAGGGGCAGACTACATTTCTACTCCTCTGCGGTTAAGCGAAGCCAGACGGTCAATGCTGGCTGATCGAATGTGGGAGAGGTGAAATGCCCACTTCTGGGCCTTTCCTCTCACCTCTTGCACGATCCTCCAAGTGTGCTTTCTTTTTCTTTGTCTCCCAGGTGGAGAGGGAAAAAAAATCCTGTGGAAGGCTTTGGGGCCCTAGGTTCAGGAGTTGGCAAGGCCAGCTGCCTATTTTGTAATTAAAGCTTTATTGAAATACAGCTACACTCATTTGTGTAAGCATTGGTTATGGCTACTTTTATACTACTGAATAGTGACGTCTCATGGCCTGTATGACCTAAAATATTTACTGTATTTTAGTAATATAAAATATTATCTTATATTAAATATTATCGGTGCTGAGCCTGACCCTAGGGGATAGCAGATTCATGGGGTGAAAGGAACTAGGCTGGGTCCCTGAATGACTGGGTGGAGCAGAGCCTCTCTCATCTTCCAGGCCAATTTGCATCACGAGACAGTGACATTAGAGAGAAAAAAACCCTTTATTACAGTAAGCCACAGATATTTTGAGGTTATTTACTAACATCATTTACTCTGATAGAAGCCAAAGTCATTTTACATGACTTACATGATAAGTAATCTGTAATCCAAAAATGTATTACTATACATTTGTAATACAAAAGTGATAGTTCATATTTACTGGGCCTTTTTTTTGTGTGTTAGGTGCTGTTCTACATGCATCCAGATTCAGTGATAACAACAACCTTATGAAGTATCTGTTTTTTTAAAATATATTTTTAGCCTGCCGTGGTGGTACACACTTGTAATCCCAGCATTTGGGAGGCTGAGACCGGGTTTGTGGCCAGCCTCAGCTACCTAGTGAGGCCCTCTGCAACTTAGTGAGGCCCTGTTTCAAAATAAAGAATAAAAATAGGGCTGGGGGTGTAGCTCGGAGGTAGAATGCCCCTGAGTTCAATCCCCAGTACTGCAAAAAAAAAAAAAAAAAAAAAAAAAAAAAAATATATATATATATATATATATTTTCTCTCTCTCTCTCTCTCTCTCTCTCTCTCTCTCTCTCTATATATATATATATATATATATATATATATTTTTTTTTTTTTTTTTAACTGTCCTATAAAAATCAGACATATTCACGGGGTGCCATGTGATGTTATAAAGTATGCACTCTCAATGACCATTCTCCAGATGAGAGCGAAGGTTATGTCATGTGACTCTCAGGAATTCCCTTGGTGAGCAGCGGAGAAGTGGGATTTCTACCCACACTCTGGAGCGCAGGCCCCTAACCTCTCCTCTTTCCCCCAGATTTACCTAATTTACAGCCTCCAAGTTCTGCCCACAATAGCAGGGTTACTTTATGGGAACGCTGTGACTCACTGCAGACTTCTGTCGCATACACAGTTTATACCATTATCCTCGTCCCGCAGGTGAGAAAACTGGCCCAGAGTAGGGAAGAGCCAGAGGTGTCTCGACCGGCAGGCAACAGGTCTGTACTCCGAACCCAGAGCTTCCACCACCAGCTTGCAGCTCCTTCCCCTCCTCCACAGGGACCCAGGTGGATTTAGCGAACACTCCAGATTTGAAGCAGAGTGTTTTCCTTGGGTGCTGGTTTATATTCAAAATGCACCAGCCTGTCAAATTGTGGTTGGACATTAGCCCATCCTTGAGCATCACCATAACAACACAGACATACGGAGAGGAAGGGAGGGTGGGCAAGAGCGGATTCCAGGCCAGGCTACGATGGCGCTTTGCGGGGGCCGGGGGGGTGGAGGGCTCCCCCTGGGTGTGGTTTTCATGGTATAGACTGGGGATGGTCCAGAGAGGCACTGTCCCAGAGGATTTAAACATCCCAATTCACCCAGGACAATACTGCCTACCAATTTAGCATCACCTCTTAGGATGCTTTTGTTTTATTTTGGGTACTAGGGATTGAACCCAGAGGTACTCTACCACTGAGCTATACCCCCAGCCCTATTTTATTTTTTATTTTGAAACAAGATCTTGCAAAGTTACTGCATGCTGGTCTCGAACCTGCCATTCATGTATCTCTATTTCCCAAGTACTAGGATTATAGGTGCGGGCCACTGTGATTGCCTTTCAGGTTTTCAGGATGATGCTTTAAGGACAGTATTTCAAGACATGAATCCCAGCGGAAGGAGTGACTGTTAGAAATGCAGATTCCTGAGTCGGCCCAAGATCTCCTACCTAAGACTCTCTGGAGAGAGGTCCCAGGAATCTGCGTGTGTGTGTGTGTGTGTGTGTGTGTGTGTGTGTGTGTGTGTGTGAGATACTGGGGATTGAACCCAATGACATTCTACCTCCGAGCTAACCCCCCGGCCCTGTTTTATTCTTTCCTTTGAAACAGGGTCTCACTAAATTGCAGAGGGCCTCACTAAGTAGCTGAGGCTAGCTGTGAACCTGTGATTCTCCTATCTCAGCCTCCCAAGTACTGGGATTACAAGCATGCCTGGATAGGGATCTGCATTTTTAAACCAGCAATGTAGATGCCTCTCTTGTGCACGCACCACAGATGGGGAGCCCTGGCCTCCGGAAGACATGGTGCCTGAAAACAAGGTCCCAATGTCACTCTTTCCTTTTGTGTGACCACAGTAGGTAGGTAGGACAATGAGTCGGGTTGTTCCCTGCCCCCCTCTTTGCTGGGCAGGAAACCCATGAACTCAATCAGTTCTCAATATAATTATTTTTAGAAAAGAACTCAGCATGGCATCTTAGTGGTGCCGTATCACCCTTTTATTTTTGTTTTTTATTTACTTATTTATTTTTTGCTATATTAGGGATTGAACCCAGAGGCATTCTACCTCCAAGCTACACCCCTAGTCTTATTTTTTTATATTTTATTTTGAAACAGGGTCTCACTAAGTTGCAGAGGGCCTCTCTAGGTAGCTGAGGCTGGACGTGAACCCAGATCCTCCAGTCTCAGCCTCCCAAATGCTGGGATTACAAGCGTGCACCACCACGCCCGGCTTCGTATCACCCTTTAAAATTACTTTCCTCTGTGATTCTTCATTTCAAACAGTTGGGAATTGAGACCCCTCTGTCTTCTTGCCTAGACAGAAGGAACAGAGCCAGGACGGCTCAGGGCACACTTGTGAGCTCACAACTCACACCAGAATGTCAGTCAGTCCCATTTCTGCCTGCTGTCTCCCAGCCCGTGGTACCCGGTGGAGTAGGCCATGGAGATGTTTTTCCTCCTTGCTGTCTAAAAACTTTCAGGGTTTGAAGACAATAAATTCACCAATGCATAGGCTTCATTGACCCCCTGGTAGAACCATGTGTTACTAGGTAGCTGGCAGATGCCTGTGTTCTCCAAGAACTGGAAATCCTGTTGGTGGAGGGGTGGGGATGGGATGAGCCTGAGTCCAAAGAGAGGCAGATGAATGCCGTCAGCATGGTGGACTCACCTGTAGGGCCCAGAAGGCACAGAAAAGCCGAGGGAATATGTGGGCCATTATTTCTAAAGCAATCCCAAATAGATGGATAAAAATTAAAACTCTTGGTAGGATATAAAGGGAAAGATGGTGCAAAGGACTTGATCTTCCTTTGGGGATGAAGATCCCAACTTTGACTCTGGCAGGGGAGAGGGGAGATGATTTCAGGGCAGGTGGAACTATGGTCACTGGCTCCATGTCTGTGCTAGTGCAGGATGCTTGGGTGGGGGTGCAGGAGGAGGGCCTCATCCTGCTGCCACCCGCTGCAGCCTCCCAGGCAAGGGAAGAGATTTTCTGAGGCTTCTGGGTTGCACTAAGCCCTCTTTGTCCTCAGGACTCCCCATTGCTTAGAATCACAACCCCTTGCCAGTTAACCAAACATAGCAATAAAGAATAAGAAGAGAGGAGGGTGGAGAGCAAGCGTTTAGAGGAGCAAGGTAGGTGCTCTTGTAGCTTTTGTTAACCCTTCTCAAGCCAGGATCTCAGAGCAGCAGGGCCTGCTCTCCGTCCACTAGGGAATGGAGCCGAGGGCCACAGGGCAGCAAATTGGCTCTGAGGAAGTTTCTCACACAGGGCGTCCACCCCACATTCTGTTTCCTGGGTCTCTATTCCCTGTGTTTGCCTAGTGCTCTGCAGAACCTGCCTTCATGGGTGCAGACGGAACGACAATGATGAAGTCCAAGAGATGCAATGGAAAGGCCCGAGTGTACAAAACATTATGAATAAAGTTTTATCAGAACACAGTCATGTCCAGTCATTTACATGTTGCTGGGCTGGTTCATGCTACAACAGCAGTATGAGTAACTGCAACGGAGACAGAATGGCCTGGAAAGCCTTAAATACTCTCTGGGCCGGGCCTGGTGGTACATATCTGTAGTCTCAGTACTTAGGAGGCTGAGACAGGAGGGATGCAGGTTCAAGGCTGGCCTCAGCAATTTAGCGAGACTTACAGCAACCTAGTGAGACCCTAAGTCAAAACAAAAATTTAAAAAGGCTGGGGATGTAGCTTGGAGTTAAAATGCCCCTGGGTTCAATTCCCTAGTACCACTAAATAAATAAGTATCTACTCTCTGGGCCTTTATAGCAAGAATTTGCCAATTGCTGCTCTAGAAAACCTTGCATCACATTTAAATGCTTAGCCTGAAAGTGACGAGTGTCACTTCTACTCACAACTCGCTATCACCCGTTTCCACCCAACCACTGAAGGCCAGGAAGTGCATCCTACTATGTGCCCAGATTGTGTGTAGGGGATATTCAGAATATTTGAAAATAGCATCAGTGACCATCTAAGCACCTCTTGTGTGTACTCAGTACCAAGTGCTGGATATAGACAGATATATAAGACAGAATCCTTGATCTCCAGAAATTTAAGGAATGGTAGAATATGGAGGCTGGGAGGGGGAGGGCTAAATGCAGGGTCAGTTCGAGCGCCCTTCCCTGGAAGATGTAGGCTGTCTTGTCTGAATTGCTGGAGATGGAAGATGCTCTCTCTGCCTGATGATGGCTAGACCTGGGCACTTGCCTGGCTTGGCAAGGAATGGGGGCGACAGATTCCCCTGATGAACATTTATATCAATAATAGAAGGGTTGTTTAACCGGAATTCTTAAAGGAAAGATGAGATAATTTCATGTTTTGATATTCGTAAAATTGATTCCGTTGAAGCCCGAGCTCTGCAGCACATATTATTGCTGCTGTAATTTTGGCAAAGATGTGATTCAAATTGGCAAAGTGTCTGGGAAGGGGAAACCCAGTAAGGAGAGAGGGAGAGAGAGTGGGGAGGGTGGGCCAGGAAATGGGGATGAGGAGCGGGATCCTGGTGACCCATGAGAACTGGGGGCCGGGAGCACAGGGGGGAGGGGGCTGCAGACCACAGCGTCCGTCCAAGAACACTTGGAGCTGCTGGAGGAGCTGAAGCCTGGGAGGAAGTGGGAGCAGCCCAGGGAGGGGCGTGTGCATGTGTGTGTGTGGGGGAGACATTTAAACATCGTAGGAATGAAGGATAAATTTAAAATCCATCAAGTGGAGTTGAGACAGAATGACAACGTGAGGATCATGAATCATTCTTTCTAGGGCCCCACCCAGCTGTTGGCAGGATTTGAAATATATTTTCTCCTTTATTTCTCCTCCTTACCAAGCTCAGCCCAGAGCCTTTACCTTCCCTTCCCTTCCCTTGTTCCTTTGACCCAGCCGTGGTGGCCAATATCTACTGGTGACCAGTGGATTTGAAATATATTTTCTCCTTTATTTTTCCTCCCTACCAAGCTCAGCCCAGAGCCTCTACCTTCCCTTCCCTTGTTCCCTTGACCCAGCGTTGGTGGATAAGGGTCTAGAGCTGATCAGCACAGCTGGCAGCCTGCAGCTCTGCACCACTAAGGCCTTGGGGTGGGCGGCTGGCAGGGCTGGGAAGACCAGTCCAGACCCTGGAAAAAGAGAAGACATGAAGAAGATGCATTAGGGCCACTCTTTGGGAAAGCCAGGTCTGTGCGATGCCCACATAGGCAGTAAGATCATCCCATCGTCGGCCCTTTCTTTTATATTAGCTACTTAGTGTAGTGAGTGGGGAAGGGAGGGGACTGGAAGGGGAATCTATAGATTGTGCTTTGTGTGGTAGAGACAGTGATCAGAGTGATCAATATAGTGGGAGAAAAAGAAAAAAAAAAAAAGAAAATCCAAAATAACAACAACAACAAACCAGCCAACCAACCAACCAACCAACCAACAAACAAAAACCAAAATGATGAGCTCAGATTTGCAGCCTGAATTCTCTCCCAGCTCTGACTTTCATTGGCAGTGGGATCCTGAGCAAGTCCCTCTAACCTCTCTGAACTTCGTGTATAAAATATGATGAGGTCGTTAAGATTCCTGACTGTTGAATATTCTTTGTTTTTGTGATTTGCAATTTGGCTTGCAGTCCAGACTTGGGAAGGTAGGGGTGGGGGTGGCAGACTCTGGGAGGATGCCTCTCCAGGGGTCCAGGGGTCCAGGGGTCCAGGGGTCCAGGGGCCAGGGCACAGTCTCCTGCCTGGAGTGGGCCTCACTGAACACTGAATGATTTGGAGGTCTGGGCTCCTTCTT
Source organism: Graphiurus murinus (assembly GCA_004027655.1). Classification (NCBI taxonomy): domain Eukaryota; kingdom Metazoa; phylum Chordata; class Mammalia; order Rodentia; family Gliridae; genus Graphiurus; species Graphiurus murinus. The sequence continues at coordinate 12,934 of PVLC010017447.1, forward strand.
AGAACCAAAGCCACATGCGTTTGCCACTTTTGGCCACCAAGGGTGTCACTGGGGAGAACACTGGGGATTCAGGAATTGGGTCCTGGCTAGAAGAGGCACGTATTTACGTAGCTTGTCAAGCTGGTAAACTGAGCTCCTTTCACTCCAGCATGACTGCCTCCAAGACCTCAGGCTTGAGATGGGAACTCATTCCGGATCCTCTGAGTTCCTTACATTCTCCTCCATCCTCTTTCTTTGGCCTATAATCCTGTCCCATTCTTCACCCAGAAAGTTCTGTTTATACCTCCTCTCCTCCAGGAAGCCCTCCTGACAACCCCCAGATGGGTGAGGCGCCCCTGCCCTGAGCCCCTGTAGCCACCAGGCCTACTTCAGACACAGCATGCCACTCCACATGGTCCGTGTCCATGTTCTCCCTTCCCTCGGGGACAGTGTGGACCAAGCCCGGCTCATTTTGGCGTGCCCCGTGCCTGGCATGCTGCAAGCTCTGGGTCAGGGCGGGCTGGGCGAGCACCTCTTTCAGAGTTGAGTCTGGCCATATCCCCCTTGTCATGGAGAAGGAGAATGGGATTCAGGGGAGCCAGCGGGTACGCCTGAGTCTGCACCTGCTCCCTGGACCCTGGTGTGGATGACTGCGTCAGGAAAGGGGGAAGAGGCCCCCACACAGAACCCTGTCCTCAAGAAGAGGCCACCTGTGGCTGGCTCTGGAGGAGAGAGGGAGGGACAGGTGTTCAGGGCCACACATGGGAGTCAGACTACTCCAGAGGAGTTACAGTAGTGTGAAGGGGGATAGATTCTTTTATTTAAATGGGGCTGGGAGGGGGGCAGCCAGAGAGGTGTCCACCCGAGATGGACAGCCTTTGGAGGTATCCTCTCCTTGGAGAAGCTCCCTGGGACATGTGTTACCATTGCACGTACAGGTGGCTCCTGTCTTACAATGGTTCCACTTGGGATTTTTCAAGTTGGTGATGGAGCGAAAGCTATACACGTTCAGTAGAAGCTGAACCTCTGGAATTTTGAATTCTGATCTTTTCCCGGGCTGTTGATACTCAGCACCACCCTGTTTTGTGAGCAGTAGTGACTCGCAGCTCCCAGCCCGGGGACATAAACAGTGTTGTCAAGCTATGATGTTCTGTAGGTGTGTTGAATGCATTTTTAACTCGTGTTCAACTTATGGTGGATTTATTGGGAGGAAGCCCCATCAAAAGTCAAGGGGCACGAGTAATTATGTATTTCTTGCACCTCTGTCTTCTGCATTAGACTGCAAAGTTTATGGTAAGAACCAAGTCTACCTTGCTTTACACCCTGATACCCAGCTCCTGCTACCTAGACTGGTCCACCGTGGATGCTCCCGACCTCTTCCTCATTGGCTGAGCTCCAACTGTGTGCCAGTTTCTTGGCGGGGCCTGGGATGCAGCACTGAGCGAGCCAGAAGCCTAGCCTTGGGGGACAATGCCATTAACCTCTTTCTCTTCTCTATTTCCCTGTGCCCGTGACCCTCCCCCACCTTCTCCTCCCTGCCCCTTGTCTCTGCCCACCTTTTTCCTGGCAGAGCAATGTTCTGTGATGGTGCCCGAGATGCGAGGACTGAGCCCAGGCCGAAGGCTGCCCGAGCCCGCCCTGTGCCCGGCAGCGGGCGGGAGTCCTGAGCCCGGGGCCGTGGGTCGCCGGCGCCACATCCTGGCCCTGCCGGAGGAGGAGGCATGGCGGCCCCAGCCGTGCACCCTGCTGGAGGCCGACGCCTCAGACGAGGCGGGCATGCTGCCGGCCTCCCCGCGCGCCGCCACCATCGCCGGCTTCGACAACTTCTTCCCGGTGCAGGAGGGCGAGGGCCCGGGCTGGGAGGGCACGGCGCTGGAGGCCGGCTCCAGCCCCTTCCTCCCGGTGAGCCCCGAGGTCATGAAGCGGAGGCGCGGGGGCCTCATCGAGCAGCGCGACATCATCAAGGCCCACGAGGCGCACAAGATGCAGAGCACCCCGCAGGCCCGGCGCAAAGAGTGGGAGTGAGTACCGCGGGGGCGCGGGTGGGGGGGCTGGGGACCCAGGGGCGCGTGCGACCCTCCGAGGGAGGGCCCTGCGGTCAGCCCCGGGCCTCGCTGCCCAGCTGTGGGCCTCCTCCGATCTCTAGCTGCGAAACCGGGGCGAATCCAGCTGGTCCCCCACCCCCAACTCACGAACTTTACCAGGATCCTAGGGAGAAAGAATTGGGGTCTGTGTCATGCTCTGAGCTTTCCTGCAAACCACGGAGAATCCATCGACGTGTGAATCATCGACCTCGTCTTTCCTTCAGGAAGCTCGGCTCACATTCCTCTTTCTGACACCATCTGCTCGCGCATGAGTGGTTACACTGCGGGGGGCGGGTCTCCCGTGGATGCCAGGGGCCACCAAGGTCCGTGGACACCTATGGCTTCATCTCTGCTTTTTTAGTGTAGGACAAAAGGGTTTATGTCCTGTCTTAGGCTGACTTTCATTCATGTCCTTTGAGAATTTAATTTTTTTTTTTTTTGATTCCTAGTAGTCATAGATTAAAGGAAGATGGTATTTCATTTAATTTGCACCCGGGTTTAGACTTCATATAAGGGTTTTTTTTTTAAATGATGGTTTGTTGTGTGAATTTGCATGTCCTGTGGTCAGTGTGTCTTCATCTCCTCTTAGATTGTTGACTGGTTAGATGTCATTAAGTGCAGAGACTGGTAGCAGGTGTGTTTAAATGGCAGTGGTCATGGCGGATTTACCTACTTGGTTTCTGTGGGTGTTCTGGGTGGTGCAAATGGTTAGCTGCCCTGTTTCATGTGGAAGTTAACGTTTGTTCGTTTTCATTCTGTGAGCCCTAATGTGTGCCCGGCTCCTGGGATTCAGAAAGAAGTTGAGCACAGCCAGCATCCAAACCTCTGCATTATTCCTCTCTTGGCATTACACAGCTTTCAAACCTTACATATAGCTCTCTTTTAGTGTCAGACAACATTCTAAACACCTTCTCTGTATTAACTGGTGTTAGTCCCTACCATTCACCATGAGTAGGTACAATTGCTCACATTTAACCAAGGAAGAACAGAGAAGTGACTTTTTCATGGTCACTCAATAACAACTGCATTGTCATAGTGATTTGATATTCATTAGTGATTTGAACCCTGGCAGCCTGGTTCCAGAAGCCATGGTTTTAGCCAGGATGGCACTATGCTTTTTGTTTTAATTTTCATAGCACTTCTTAGCCTAACAACCCATTCAGATGTCATAGCAAGTGTCTTAGCAGGGGAGCTAGGGAACTTGGCACTGATTTCCAAGGTTGGCTAGTTAGTGGTATGACCTCAAGCATATCACTCTATCATAGCTTTGAAAAACAAGTAGGAGGAGCTGGGCACCATGACATATGCCTGGAATCCCAAGAATTGGGAGACTGAGGCAGGAGCATCACAGTTTGAATCTAGCCTCAGCAACTTAGTGAGACCCTGTTTCAAAACAAAACAAAACAAGAATTTAAAAAAGGCTGGGATGTATCTCAGAGGTAGAATGACCCTGTGTTCAATCCTCAGAACAACAACAATAACAACAACAACAACAAATAAAAACAAAACCCACAAATGAATCAGAGAATGTAGGAGATCATTTGGGTGCTCTGAGCTCTGAGAGTTGGTGTCTCTTCATATTCAGAAGTACAATTTCTGTCTGCTCCTCTGTCTTGTCTTCCTAACAGGACTCGGAACAACTAAAGGGAAGAGACTGTCTTGCACACTGTTCACATCACCTACTTCTTGCTATATGGTCTCACCCAAGAATTCCTACAGTACTCAGTGGAAAACTAGATTCACCATGCCTAGCAATGTGTGAATAACTTCTGCGTCTCACTAAGATCAATGTTTTGCTGATTGGAAGATATCAAGGTCTAGTAGCAGCCACCTACCTAGGGAGGTGGCGGGGATGACTGGGAGACTGCTTTCACCTGAGCAGATTCTCAAGGAGGCACAATGGGGAAGACACGTCAATGGCCTTGGGGCACCTCAGCTGTTAGGGATGCAGCCATGGGGGCGGAGCCCACAAAGGAGGTGAACAGGATTGCTCAGGGAGGCAGAGGAAACCCAGAGAGTCCAGGGACAAAGACCTGTGAAGAGTGCGTTCAGAAGAAAGGGGTCATCATTGGGCAGAGGTTGCTGAGAGTTCAAATAAGATAAGGATGGAGAAGGTAGTCATTGGTTTTGGCAACATGGAGATGAAATTAATGAGAACCATTTAATCAGGGTGCTGGGGTCAGAAGCTCAGTCGGAGTGGGTGGATGAGAAACTGGGAAGTGGACGACAGCGACCGTGCCTTGCCCATCTCTGCTCTTGACACTCAGCCTCACTGTAGTCTACTTGGAGACCTCCATGATCAATACTATCTTGGTGTTCTCCATCATCACCCAAAGTCCTTCCCTTTATGCTTTAATCTGAGCTACTCCCCTGACCCAGCTCTCCAAGCCTGTTATGGTTAGCTATCGATGTTCCCTGAAGAGCTCACACATTGATGATTTAAATTGATGCAATCTGAGAGTTGTAATCTGATCAGTGGATAATTCATTGTAATGAATTTACTGGGTGGTAACCTAGGCCGGTGGGGTGTGGATGAAGTGGGTCCCTGTGGGTGTGGCCTTAGAGATTTTTCTTTTGTCTGTGAATCCTTTTGTTTGCTCCTCCTCTTGTGTCTGGCCTCCATGAAGTGAGAGCAGAGCCTTGCTCTTTCCCTCTCTCTGCTTCCTGCTGCCATTCCCTGTGCTCCACAGATCTAGCCTAACATGGACTGAACCTCAAAGTCTCCATAAAACCTGTGAGCAAATCAATCTTCCCTCCTCTAAGTTGTGTGGTCAGTTGCTTTGAATTATAGCAGTGAGAATGTTGACCAAGACAAAACTCTAATGTCGCACTGTGTGGAGCTTGTGTTCCATCATCAGATGAATCCTCTTCCTCCTCTTACTTATTTTCTCCTCACTTTCTGATTCTTATTGGAACTCACCTCTCCCTTAAAAACACTGCTGTATCTGCAGTTGCTCATGTATGGTGTCCTTCTCTTCCATGCTACCTTCGGCTCTTGAGCCTGCAAGTTGGCTATGTGTCTCCTCCTCAGTGTTTCTTCCAGACCATTATTCCTCACTCTTGTCCTTAAAATGCCAGTGTTGCACCTGGAAAAACTCCCAGCCATGCTGACTGGCCACACTGAGTGGATTGCCACCACCTCAAGTCAGCACTCAGTCTTGCCCGGAAATCCTACCATCTCACCCTTTTCCTCCATTCTCACCTCTGTCTAGAGATCCTTTCACACACCCTTCTCTGAACTCTCAAACCTGGGAGCCCCTCCTAGCTCACAACTACAGTAGCCTTCCGACTTCACTCAGAAAACAGCAGCAAACAGAAGAGGCGTGCACGAGCTCCCAGCTCTACACGGCCACCTGCTGCACCTGGGCCTGAGGCCAGCTCTCTCTTCCTGTGACAGGGGCTCCTCAAGCTCTGGGTGGGGGTCTGGTGCCCACATCAAGAAAGGGAAGCCCTCTTGACTATCCTCTCTGTCTCCGATTTTTTTCTTACAATTCCTTTTGGGACCCAGTGAAACAAACAGTGCTTGCCATGGTTCCTTTGGTATCCCCAGCACCAAATCCAACGGGTGATTCTCCATGTCCATCTTCTTTGACCTAGTAGCACCCTCAGCACTCAATCGCCCTCTCCTTCTGTTAACTCTTTCTTTTCACCTGGCTGTCCAGACCCCACTCTTGGTCCTTCTCCTATCTTGCTGTTTCCCCTCCATCTCTTTTGCTGGCTTCCTCTCCTTTTTCCCAATCCCTACACAATTAGTGAGCTCAGGGCTTGTTCTCTTCTCACTAAAACCTACTCTCTAGTGAGCTCACCCAGTGCCAGGCCTTCAGCTACCATCACATACCGGTAACTCTAGCCAAGAAATGTAGCATTCCCTGAATTTTAGATACCGCCCACTTATTTAGCACTTTCGCTTGTATGTCCACAGGCATCTTAAGCGTAACATGTCTAACACTGAAATATGGATTCCCCCCAAACCTGCTTCTCCTTCAGTCTTCCCTATCTCAGTAAATGGTGCATGCATTCTTTCTGTTGTTGGACTGGGAACACTGGAGACACCTCAGTTCTAACACTGAATTCTTGCCCAGCCCCTTTGACTTCCTTCAAAATGTATCTGATCATGTTTTACCACCTCGAATGTTACCAAACCACCTCTTACTTTAATTTTTACTTTATACTTACATGGTTCTTATTAGATAGCCATCACTATTCTAGATACTCTGCAAATATTAATTTCTTTTTTTTTTTTAATAAGTGAATGAAGCTGGTACCATTATCTATTTTTACAGTTAAGGCATGGAAAATTTAAGTAGCCTGCCCAAGAGGATTCATTAACTACTTCTATTTCTTCTCTCTCTCTCTCTCTTTTTATTGGGGATTGAACCCAGGGGCATTCTACCTCTGAGCTACACCCCTAGCCCTATTTTATTTATTTATATTTAAATTTTGAAACATGGTCTCACTACATTGCTAAGGGCCTTGCTAAGCTGCTGAGATGGGCCTTGAACCTGCAATCCTCCTTCTTCAGCCTCTTCCTCCCAGCTGGACAAATCCCCTCTCTGCAGCTAACAGTCCTTTCTTTTCCCATCTCTATTTGGATTTACAAAAGAGTTGGAAAGATAGTATGTGGAGGTTCTGTCAGAGAGTCTTAAGAAATATATGATGTCAGCCCTTAGCTCAGAACTTTCCAGTGGCTTCCCCATGTCACACAGAAGAAAACCTAAAGTCCTTCACATGGCCTGCAAGGTCCTTCGTGATCTCCCCTTCCTGCCTCTCGCCGCCCTACCGGCCTGCTAAGGATGTACAGAGGCTCTGAGTTCATCTCTTTATCCTCCCCTCCCCCCACTCATTTCTGCTCCAGCTACACTGGCCCCTTGCATTCCTTGAGGATGCACAGATCTCTCTCACCTCGGGGCCATTCCAGTTCCCTGGGCCTGGCATGCTCTTCCCCCATATACCTCTATGGCTCCTCCCTCTCCTCACGCGGGCCTCCGCTCAGAGCCCTTCCTGATCATCCCGTATCAGATGGCAATCCCCATCATCACTGCCTGTGCCTCTTTACTTCACGCTCTAGAACAAACAGGGCCTGGTATGGAGTTGGACGCACAATTTGTTGAAAGAATTATGGAATAATGCATCGGGGGGAATCAATACCCATTTTAGCCAAACTAGCCTCTGGGGAGGGGGGGAAGCAGCTGAGCCTCTGGGTGGGCAGTGTGGTCGTGCAGGTGACTGAGTGCACAGGCTGTCAGCAGAGGAAATGAGGAGTCTGCTCCGCCGGTGTCTCCTGCCTTCTGCTTCTCCTGCCTTAGGTTCTGTAGACGGATCCTCCTGGTCCCTTCTCAGCACGTGGTTTGCTGAAGGAGGAAATCAAGGCTTGTCTGCGGCTTCCTGCTCCACCCACGCCCCCCTCCCGGGCCCTGTCCACCTCCCACACAGTAGACAACCCTCGCGCCCCCCAGCACACATGGCCAGCGTTGCAAATCCTGCCTTCTTGGCACCAAGTCAGGACTCTGGTGATGCAGAAAAAAGACTGGAAACTGGCCTGGAAGGTTCTGGTACTTTTCTCCTTTGGCTGGGTGAGCGGAATGGGGGTGGGGGTTGAGAAGGCGGGAGGAGACTGCACGTAAAGGGGCTCTGTTTCCATGGAAAGGACTTCAGGTACTTTGTATACTTCTGAAGGAAGCAGATTTTGTGTGTGTGTGTGTGTGTGTGTGTGTGTGTGTGTGTGTGTGTATGTGTAAAATGTTATTTCCCCCAAGAACTTATTAAAAGGTTTCCTTGGGCCCAGTGTGTGGGTTATGAGGACTTGGTTTATCCCAAGTGTACCTTGTGCACTAAGGTTTGTGATTTAGCAAGTGAACATGAAACTAGGGTTTATTTATTTATTTTTATTTTTTTGCGATACTGGGGATGGAACCCAGGGGCATTCTACCTCTGAGCTACACCCTCAGCCCTATTTTTTATTCTTTATTTTGAAACAGGGTCTCACTAAGTTGCGGAGTGCCTCACTAAGTAGCTGAGGCTGGCCATGAACCTGGATCCTCCGGTCTCAGCCTCCCAAGTACTGGGATTACAAGCGTGCACCACCACTTCTGGCTCAGGTTATTATTATTATTATTTTTAATGAAACACTTTCATATAACTCCCCCCAGCTTACAAAATGCTTTCATATGTCCCATCTCACCGGATGACCCTCAGGATGACACTCTGAGCCAGATTTCAACTCTCCTTAATTTAATGAAGAAAAAATTGAGCCCAGAAGTTAGAGAGGGTGCTAGGTCAGAAGCCTGCCTCAGTAACGACTGCTACCATTGAGCACCGGCTATGTGCTGGGTGCTTCACGTGCATTATTTATACTAATAGAAATAATAGGCACGGTTATAAAGAGCAGAAACATTTCATAAGGGACTATGATTACATATAGGTTTGGAAGAAAGGAAATTGTGTGTAACTTTAAAGTCTGCGTAGGTTGGCATAACTTACTCTATACAGAGGGAAGCGGTATTTCCATAATCATAGTACTTATCACACTGTATCGTAATAACCTGTTTACATGTCTGTAACCCCCACTAAACTGTACGCAGAGAAGTCTGTCTGCTCTCCACGGCATCTCCGTCCCCTTGCACAGTGCCCGGCACATAATAGACACTTAATAGATGTTTGCAAAATGGAAAAAATAAAAGCCCACAACAATGCTATTTTACACACTGGGGAACGAAGGCTTAAAGAGGTTGAGCTGCTTGCCCGCTCCCACAAAGTCAGTGAGGATTCACGACCTAACCTCTGACCCCAGGGCCTATGCTTGTTCCAGTAAGGTGTTCCGCCAACTTAAGTGTCCCCTACTATGAGGCAAATGACAGGAGCCCAGTTCATCCTCAAATTCTTGCAATGCTACGTGTGAACTGTGGGACCTTAGGCAGGTTGTCACCTCTGTATATTTCAGAGGGGAAGTGGGATTTCATACCTACCTTGCAGGCCTGTTGTAAGTTCCAACACTTATTAGATTGCATGAACTAGTGGGCGGCCTCCAAATATTGGTGAGTCCCAGGAGTATTCTCGGCTCTTTCTCTGCCTGCAGTCTCTCTTAGCAGTGCCAAGCAGGACCATATATTTGCAGATGACTCCCAAAGATAGATTTTCTAAGAACCCTTAACTCTTGCAGCATCATCCAGCATCTCGGACTTCACATGGAAGTGTGAAACTCCTCATCCTCTCAGTCCAGTCCAGCCTTCTCATTTTCTCCCTGTCTTAGGGCATGGTACCACCATGTATTTGGTTGTCCACGCCAGGTAATCTCATTATCTTCATTTTCTCCTTCCCCGTTCCCTCACTGTCAGTGAGTTGAGCTCCACCACCACTTTGTCACCTCCCAAACATATCCCAAGTTCCCACACTTCCCCATCCTCATAGTTGCCCGTCATTTCCAAGCCGCCATTGCTTGGACCATTGGCTATCTGGCTTCTCTTCCCGCATCTTTGTTTCCCTGGAAACAAAGTGTCTATACTCACAACAGACAGGGACTTTAAAACAATGCACATTTTCCCTTTGCTCAGAGTACTATCTGAACTCCTTTCCCTGGCTTACGTATCCCTACCGTGTTCTGTAAACAGTCGGTGTGGTTATCATTAAGATCTAGATGCTCACCTGGCCTTTGACAGCCCCCAGATGCATGGTCAGGTCAAGTCCAGGAGGCTCAGGACACTAGGTCTAGACCAAGGCCACGTCCTGGGGTGTGCACTTCATGGGCTATAAGCCTGGGCTGGTTATGTTGCAGGTTGTGTGGGCGCTGATATCCTTCATGCCTTCGTTTGATCATCCCAGAACCGTGTCTTACTTGATTTTGAGCAAAATAGTCAACCTTTATGAACCCCACTTTCCTCCTTTGCAAAATTATGGATAAGGACAGCGACCTCTCTGAATTACTGTGAAGGGTAAACAGCATATAAAGTACTTCTACCAGTGTTTGGCTGTCCCCCCACCCCCGTATCTGATTCCTCATCTTTGGGAAACCCTCCCTTGCCATCACTGTTTCCAGCAGGTATCTGAGCATTGCTGAAGTCCATGGTGCAGAGGCTGCATTCACTCATTCATTCATTCATTCATTCACAAATAGCAGTGTATGTTAGCTTTTCCATTGCTGTGACAAAACTACCTGATGAGAACAACTTGGAGGAGGAAAGATTCATTTGGCTCACTGTTTCCTTGATTCAGTCCATGGCTGGCCGGCTCCAAGGCAGACACATCATGGCAGCAGGGTGTGGCAGAGGAGAGCTGCTTCAGGCAGTCAGTGAGCAGAGAGAGAGCAAGGGACCAGGGACAGATATAGTCCCAAGGCCACGCCCCCCGTGACCGACCTCCTCCAATCACAATTCACCTGCCTACGTTGCCACCCAGTAAGTCCATTCAGATTACTAATCCTTGAATGGCTTTACCCACCGATGAGGTCAGAGCCCTCGAGATTTGGTTCTTTCACTTCTGAACATTTGTGCATTGTGGACACACGAGCTTTTCTAGGGTATATCCCACAGCCAAATCCTAGCAGGCTGGGATCCGCCGCATACATCAGTGGGCTGCAGCAGTTCGGAGGCTAAATGTAGAACTGTAGAACACCTTGCACAGGGAGGCAGTCGATCCATTAGGAGTTAATTGTTATTGAGACCAGATGGGGGAGCTGGGGTCCTGAGGGGCTTTGCACGAACCAATCCTCTGTCTGCAAGGTCGTGGGCTGTGGTGACCAGGGCTTAGAGGATTCAGTCATATAATTCCACTCTTGTCTCCTATGCCCTGCTGGTATGCCGTCTTTGGGCGGGGGGCAGAATAGAGATATAGACCAGCCACGATGAAACAGTCCCACTTGCATTTACGCTACACTTAACGTTGCCGCAAGTTCTATTAGGAAACAAGTGTCTCAACCTCGAGGTTTTCTAGCTGAATTTTAAAGGCCAATTTTTTCACAGGCCTCTGGAAAGGCAGCCAACCCCCCTGCAGATCTAGTTGAACTATGTGGCGATGCCATTCCACCTGCTGCCCCCTGCTGGCCAAATCAGGCGTCACTTGGTTGAAGTTCTTAGAATACTGGAACCCAGGGAGACATATCCTTGCTGGAAGGGGGTGTGGAAGGGCTTATTTCGTGGAATAGAAATGCTTTGTTGGATGATCCAATATTTTAATTCCACTAAAATTTGCATGTGTGGGGGGTGGGGCAGAAGTCTCCCGGTCACTTCTACCCCCTGCCACCACTTATGTCCTTATTCTGGGCTAAGTCTCTCGTTCTGACAACAGGTTGGCCCTGATGACATCCACGTATGCAGCTCCTGGAAAGTCCAGCCCCTTGTTCCAAGATGGGGCATTTCAGGTTCCCACTTAGTAGTCTAATAGGCTCACAGCCACCAGGACCTGTGGTAGTGGAACGCAGAAATCACAAGCCTTCCACATGCTGTGTTATCCCCAGCCAGCTAAGCATTTGAGAACCACCAGCCAAGAAGGGGCCGGGAGCATATGCCCTGCTTTCTTGGAATTCTGAGCAGAACAGGAAAGCACAGAGAAGCCAGAGAACTGGGCTCCCCTGGGAGCTGACAATTTGAGTGGCTTCTAGAGATATGCTTCGAGGGAACTTGAGCTGCACTCTTGATCTTCTCTGCCTGTCCTTGAAGGGTTGGAAACAAGGGCCTGGTCTCCAGTGACGTTCCTTTCCCTCCATCTTCTGCCTTCCCATAAAGAACTGCAGTGAGAGTAGATGTGGTGTGTCTGAGCAGCCGGGCTCCCAAGCAGCAGCGGGGCCTTCTGCTGAGACTTCAGAGCTGCGTAGAACTGGTGACTCTGGTCTCTCTAAATGCCTGAGTCCCAGCCGGGCATGGTGGCGCACGCCTGTCATCCCAGTACTTGGGAGGCTGAGACCGGAGGATCACAGAAGCCAGTCTCAGCAACCTAGCGAGTCCCTCAGCAAATGAGTGAGACCCTGTTTCAAAATTTAAAAATAAAATAGGGTTGGGGGGTGTATGTAGCTCAGAGCTAAAACGCTCCTGGGTTCAATCCCTGGTACTGCAAAAATGAATACATTTAAAAAAAATTGCATGAGTGCCTCGCCCCTGCTCCTTCGTGGAAGCCACCAGGATGTCGTGGGAGGGAGCAGAAGTGTTTTTAACCTTTTCCAGAATACAGCGCCAGGAGCCAGGCTCAGGCGGATCCGTGGTCCCAGCTTTTCCCGTCAAGGGCCAGGCCTGGAGGAGAGAAGACAGGCTCAGCCAGTGCTCAGCGCGTGTGCCCCGGCTGCCGGTCCACGTTTACGCTTCCTTTTCTGACACCATCAGAAGCAGCGTTGGCAGGAGATCCTTCAACCTTCTGAACGTGCCAGGATTCTGGCCCCCGCCACATATTTTGGAAAAATAATGGAAAAAATGGCGCCCTCTAGTGCCAGCTACTTAATTTGTCACATTTTCCCTCTTTTTTTTTTTTCTCGATTTTTTTTGTTCTTTTACGGTGCCCTCCAGTGGTTATCTGTGTGCATTGCATCCGCCTCTCACTTGGCAGCCTTTCACTGAAATCTACAGCACTGCTGGTCATGGCTGGTGCGGTCCAGAAGTCGCTCATCAAACCACAGGCAGGGAAGCCGGGAGGAGGAAGAGCCCCGGGCAGCACAGGGCCAGGGCGAGCACCGGCTCAGGGATTCCCAGCTCAGCGCAGGGCCTGCGCCCTCCCTCAGCGCCATGCCTGAACTCCTGAAACCCTGGAAGAGCTCGCCTGGTGCAGGGCCGTGAAAAGACGTGAAATTAATGAAAGCACCTGCTCACACACAGAGTTGACACCTGCAGTATTCCGGACACTGAGAGAAGCAAGACCCTTAGCAATGCCATCTCGCAGGACTCGGGTTAGCCCGGGTGAGGCCGCGCAGAGCTGCGCAGGCGCAGGCGCCTCTCCTTGGGCCCGCCCTCAGCCTCCGGCACCGCCGCCTCCTTTTCCACTTGGGGTCCCCTTTTCCCCTCCAAAGCCCAAGGCGGGGAAGCAAGGATGCCTGCGGGGTGGGGTCTGCGTCTCGCTTCCTGGGACTCCTTGTGGACTCTCTGCACAGTGCTCCCACCACCCCCACCCTGCTGCTCCTGTTCCCTGCCTTCATTAGAATGCACCCTCCTTACCTCCAGGCCGTAGTGACAGAAGTCCACTAGGTTTGCAAAGAAAGCAGGACAAGTTTGTATTCTTAGAGTTGGCCGTAAGCGTGGTCGGTTCCGGGGCCAGTGCTCTTGCGTGCGGCAGCGCCGACAGCGCGCACCTGGCTTGGATGTGCTGGGATCGAGCCCAGCTTCAGCCGCTTCCTCTGAACTTGAGGGCCGCGTCCACAGCGGCTGGTCCTTCCCCTTATGTCTGTGCTTAAGCCGGGAAGAGCTTGCCCCTCCCCTCCTCCTGCCTTCCCTCTCTCTGTGTCAGGAAAATGAAATCGTAGCATACCCAGAGGTCTGCCTTTTGCTCTTCTTCCTCTACCTTTAAAAATGAACAGTATATGGTGGGCAGCTTTCCTTGGCAGTTTCTAGAAAGCTCCCTGTCCTCCCTGCCTCTTTAAGGCTGCGTAATATTCCTGAGAATGTCTGAATCATGACTCAGTCGCACCGCGCCCATCTGAGGGAGTTCCCAGTTGCTTTGCCATCGCCCAAGAAAACTTTTCCGTGCGTGCCATTGTGACGTGCATTTCTATCTCAGGATCAAGTACCCTGCGCCCTCATTCCCCCCAGGACTGACGCTTCTCCCGACCCTCGTGATCTGCATCTCAGCCGCACATTGAAATGTGAACTTTCACAGTCTGTGTTATCTCGCCGGCCCCACTGGAGAGGCTGAATGAATTAATAATGCGCCAGCAGGAAACAGAGATGGAGTCATTAATTGCCAGTCTCTGTGCCTAACCTCTCACGGCTGCTAATGAGCCTGCTGACAGCTCGGGCTTTATCCCCAGCCAAGTGATGCTCTGGGGACCCGGGTGCTCAGCTGGTGGCATCCGGGGTGCGCTCTCGGGATTCAGAAGTTCCTCCAGGGAACACTGTGTGTCTCCCCTGAGTGGATGGGAGTGGGCTGGGACCAGGACCACAGGCTCCCTCAAGGGGTCGTGGCCTGGGGAGATTGCAGCCACCGCTGTATTGCTCCAACCCAGAGTCCTCTTTCACTGCACTTACAGTCCTGGGACGGGGACATTCAACCCCGCACTCACGTACTAGCCTCATAAACGGGTGCTCAAGAATTGTTTCTGTAAATTGGGTATGGTGGTGCACACCTGTAATCCCAGCCACTTGGGAATCTGAGACAGGAGGATCGAAGGTTTAAGGCCAGCCTCAGCAACTTAGCGAGACCCTGTCTCGAAATAAAAATTAAAGAAGGGTGGAGATGTAGCTCGGGGATAGAACGCCACTGGATTCAGTGCCTCGTATTAAACACCACCACCAGCGAGCAAGCCAGAAATGGTTCCTGTAAAAGAAGCTGCCACCGAGAAGCTGTGTGACCTTGGCCAAACCTCTTCACTCCTCTGGGCTCTGTTTGCAATGCAGGGTAGAGGCAGCCCTTGCTTCTCGTTCTGAGGCAGTGTGGTCTAGTGGTTAAGGGCACAGAGCACGGGCCCCTTTTTAACCCGGCTCTGCCACCTACAAGCTGGGGGGCTATGGGTGAGTCCCTTCACCCTCTGGGCCTTTGCTTCCCGAGCACTTTATTACACAGCGCCATCCAGAGGTCGATTTTGAGGTGACTCCAGATGAAGCCTCCTAGGCCCCCTGGCTGGGACTCAGCTCTCTTCCCCAGCTCTCCTTTTCGAAGGCCTCCCTCCTCCGCCTTTCCAACTCCATCTTCCTCCTCCTCCCTAGCTTCCCCAGGAGGCGGTGGAAGCTTTCTCGGGGTCACTTGACCAAAGAGCCAGGTCTCCTGGGTTCAGATGCGGAGCGCCTGGCTCTGCAGGGCCCCGTGTGGCCCTGAGGCTCTGTCAGCATCTCCCCTCTCCTTCCGGGTCCCAGCACACCCGGCCACCCTCCCACTTTCCAGGGCCTTCCCCCTGGCTGACTTCCAGGGAACAGACTGAGAGGGGTCAGCATGCAGGTTTACTGGGGCGCTCTCAGGATCAGCTCTGGGGAGGGGTGGAGGGAGCCGCTGCCCTTCAGTGCTGCCTCTGCCTGGGCCCCAGGCCACCTCTCGGGGAGGCTCGGGGCTCTGAAGCTGCCATGGTCTTTTAGGGTTGCCCCAAATTGGAGCAAAGAAGCCGGGCCTTTATATCCCCTTATCAACCAGGCACACACAATGTCCTGGGGCGGTGACATGACCCAGGACGGTGACATGACCTTGGCCTAGGCGGCCAGCTTCAGCGGAGGCCATTCCAGGGAGGGCTGACACCTGCAGGCTGGGTGCGGGGGTGGGACTTCCCTGCCCCAGGGGAGGTGAGGGCACCTGGCAGCACCCAGGTGGGGGCCCTGTGGATCCCCTCTGCCCCACAGCCCGACTGGGCTCGCTCAGAGGGAGGGTCTGCAGTCGTTGCTGCTGTGCGTTGGGGCAGAACCCTCTAGAATTCTGGCTGGGGGCGTCCTCTGTTCTGGGTGCTTGCCTCTCTGTTCCAGCCCTGTGCCCCTCTCCTGTGCAGATGGCTGAGTCCTCCCCTTGTTACCCATCAAGGACCATCTGCCCCGCGCTGCCCTCTGTCTCAGGCTCCTCCAGATGTTTCAGGCAAAGGCCAGTGGACGCCCAGGAGTCCTGGGAGCTGCTGCACCGGGCCTTTTGCTTCAGGACCTTGGCACGCCCCTCGGGTCTTGCTGGGACTGAGGCCACCAATGTCCAGAGAGGTGCTCCAGATCATTATTGCTAATGTTTATTATCAGTCTCTGTCCTGCTTTCCCAGGGCTGTGGCTGGGAGAAAGAACAGTCAGTACCACAGTGGGCTGCCTTCTTCCCAGCTTTAGGGTGTCTAGACCCCAATCCTAAAGGGTTCAGAGTCAGTTCATCTTAGGTGGAGTTTTGGCATATACACGGGTATGCATACATAGATGCATATGTTGATAAATATACATATATACACATGTAATTATACACACATATATAATATACAAGCTCAATATACAATACATATAATATATAATATACAAACTCAATATACAATATATAATATATAATATAAGCTCAATACACAATATGTAATATACAATATGTGTGTGTATAGTACAAACATATATAAAATACAAACCCAATATTCAATATATAATATAAAATATATATGTGTATATAGTACACACACATATATAATATACAAGCTTAATATACAATATATATAATGTGGCTTGGGCAAATGACTTAACCTCTCTGGGTACTTCTTCATCTGTAAAACAGGACTATAATATACAAGCTCAACATACAATATATAATGTACTATATATGTGTATATAGTACACACATATATAATATATAAGCTCAAAATACAATATATAATCTACTATGTATGTGTATACAGTACACACACATATATAATATACAAGCTCAACATACAATATATCATGTACTATATATGTGTATATAGTACACATATATACAAGTTCAACCTACAATATATAATGTATTATATATGTGTATACAGCACACACACATATATATATAATATACAAGCTCAACATACAATATATAATCTACTATATATGTGTATACAGTGCACACACATATATATATAATATACAAGCTCAACATACAATATACAATGTACTATATATGTGTATACAGCACACACACACATATATAATATACAAGCTCAATATACAATATATATACTGTACAGTATATGTGTGTGGAGGGGGCAGCCTGGGGCTGGCGGGGCAGTTCTGTGATGACATCGGGGTCTTTTACACAGACATCTTTAGGGCAGCTTGTGGCTTCGCAGTCCTCTCGAGGGAGGTGGGCAGCAGGAGGGATGTGGGGAGGAAGAGGACGGAGGGGGGAGGGCAAAAGGAAGCAAGGTACTGGAGTGAGCCCCCGCTGAAGAGTGTTCCCCACAGCCCCACCTGCTAACTTCCAGGTACATCTCCTTGGCCTAGGTGAAAGGGGTGCTGGGAAGTGTAGTTTTGTTAGTGGAGCATTCAGCTGACACTTAAAGAAGGAGGCAATAGTGACTACTGGCTTTGAATCTCCCACTCTCAGCTACAAGAACTTTGTCAGGAGCAGGAGTCTTGTCAAACACAAGACACCCACCATCACTCCCTACCTTCTCCTCTCTGTCCTGTGCCTTCCTCACGTGTGTGTGTGTGTGTGTGTGTGTGTGTGATAGTAGGGATAAAATCCAGGGGTATTCTATCTATCTATCTATCTATCTATCTATCTCTATCTATATCTTATATATATACATACACACATATATATATATACATTATATATATGTTATATATATGTGTTATATATTATATATATGTTATATATATATGTGTATGTATATATATGTGATGCTGATATATATGTATGATTACATACATATATATGCATGTGTATTTGTGTAATTGCTTTGTCTTGAGATCTTACAGAATATCTACGTTTCTATTCTACATCTTTCACTCTTCATTATATGATGAGCATTATAACAGCATCCTTAAATATACTTTGAAAGCCTGATTTGAGGTGGCTAATAGTTGAATTTCAGGAGGGATTTTGATGCTGTTAGGTTGCTGCTAAGCTAGGGACTCAGATAAACTTAGTTGCTGCCTTACTTCTGACTTCTCCTTGCCAAAGTGCTCCTGAGCTAGGGCATTACAAATATGAAAAGCATCAGTCAAATGTGAGATGAGAAAATACCTCGTTAGTAGCTCAGTAAGCACCTGAGACCAGGTCCGGGCTTCTGTGATCCTTCCTTGGTCTGAGCGAAGCTTCCTGATTTGCATCCCTGGACTCCAGGATGAGCTGAGCCTGCAGAGAAGAATTGGACTTGGCTTACCTACTTGGCTCTGTGTGGCTTGAGCAAATGACTTAACCTCTCTGGGCACTTCTTCATCTGTAAAACAGGACTATAATAGCGCTTACTTCCTTGGGCCGTTGTGCAGGTGAGATAAAGTGCTTATTTTATTTCCTGGCAGATGGCAAATGATCTGGAAATGTTAGATTTACTGTTTCCCTATAATTGGACATTTATGTGGTTTAAGACTTTTCGTTAATATAAACTAATCTGTTTATCAATATTCAGTACATATGTATTGAGTGCTTATTAAATACTTTTCTAAATGCTGGGAATAACAGGGGTTACCAGGACTCGACAGGTATCTGATCTTATGGAGTTTCAGTGTTACCGGAGAGACATGATAACTAGGCAAGGTAAGTTCGAGTAGCAGCCAGGGCTATCAGTCAAATACAAGGAGACAGTGTACTGGACCCAGAAGAGGGCAGCTTCAGGGGGAGGACCAGGAAGGACCCTTTGGAATATCTATGTCATCTGACCTTTGAGTGGACACATGCATGACAAGGGGGAGAGACTGGCAAGGGCGAGTTGAAATACTTTGAGGTGGCACTGAACTTGAGAAGTTCAACAAGTGTTCAAGAACAGAGAGTGAGAGAATGGGAAGAGGAGGTCCAACACGTGGACAGGGGCCACCTGTTCATGGAGAGGTAAGCAGACAGCCCCAGGGTGTCTTACCTTGGTCAGGGCAAGGGTGTGGATGTTATTGCAGGTGTAATGGACATGCACCAGAGGGTTCTGTGTGGGGCAGGGATACTAACTCTAGAGTGTGCTGGAGACAGCTCATCATGGGCTTGGGCTTGTGAGAACCTATTGCTCACATCTCTTTCCACCTTGGTATTCATTGGCATCACATTGGTAACTTGAAATTAGGGGAGGTGAGAGTATTTGTACCACAGAATGCATAGTAGATGCTACAGTTCAAGACTTCCTTCTCTCAGAGAGCCAGTTGTTAAATGTTTACCAGCACTCTAGAGATATGGAATTACAGCGTGTCTAACATCAAACATAAATTTATGATCTGAAATATTTTCCTATGAGTTTCAGAAGACCAGATTTATATTTCTAGAGGGTGTTTTTTTTATTTGTTTGTTTTTAAGAGCTGCCTTTTTTTTTGTGACTGAGGATTGAACTCAGGGGCATTCCACCTCTGAGCCAATTTTTTTTTTTTTTATTTTGAAACAGGATCTTGCTAGGTCGCTGAGAACCCTGTTAAGTTGCTAAGGCTGGTCTTGAACCTGTGATCCTCCTGTTTCAGCCTCCCAAGTACTGGGAATACAATTGTGCACCTGGCTAAGAACTGCCTTTAAAACCCAGGTTTGTGGCCAGCTTGAGTTGGCCACATTATTGTCTATGCCACTTAAGGTTACCCTCCCTTTTCTGCCCCCAAACTGATCCAGGCTGCAGAGGGCATGGAAATTCTATGCACAGCCAAGCACCCTGTTGTCCAAAGTATGATTCTTTAGAGACGGTGTCTGCAACCTGTTCATCTCTGTGTCACAGGCTCTGTGATGAGCAGTGAATAGCTCCCCGTACTTCACCCCTTAATTGGGACACTTCGCTGGAAGCC
>PVLC010017448.1:0-33753 GCA_004027655.1 Graphiurus murinus
CTTTTATAGCTGCACCGGGTCTAAGCCACGAGGTGTCTCATACAGCTCTCACCTGGCCCGGCCACGAGTCGGGCGTGCTGGTGCATGCGCTCTGGCGTGGCACAGCCCTAGGATGTTATTCACCTGCAGCTGCTTCTGGCACTCTGCCAGGCGCCATCTAGAGGCGAGGTCTAGCCCGCGGAACTAGGCCCCCGACAGTTGCCTAAGCAACAGTTATTCAACAACTTCAGTCTTGTCAACACTACCCCAGTTTAGGTATTCACCATATTATTCCCAGCCATGGAAAGAATATGTACTTCAGGGAAGTAAACCAAACCACAGGTGGTCTATCTCAATTAGTCCAAATAAACTGGGGAAGGTCCCTTCCTCTATAGTGATTGTCTTGAAAGGGATATGATCCAATTATGGAAAATGAGATAGGAGGGATTACAAGCATGTACTACCATGCCTGGCTGGAAAAGTTCTTTAAAAAGTCAGAGAGACCTGGGCATGGTGGCGCATGCTCTTATAATCCCAGTACTTGGGAGACTGAGACAGGAAGATCACAGATTTGCAGCCAGCCTCAGCTACCTAGTGAGGTCCTCTTCAACTTAGACCATGTTCAAAATGAAGAATAAAAAATAGGGCTGGTGGTTTAGATCAGAAGGTGAATTCCCGAGTTCAATCCCTAGTATCACACACACACACACACACACACACACACACACACAGAGAGAGAGAGAGAGAGAGAGAGAGAGAGAGAGAGAGAGAGAAAATGTCCATTAAAAATGTCTGCTGTGGGGACCCATAAGAAGAATGCCTATTCTGGACATGGAAGGAAACCTGAAGATGGTATCCCTCACTACAATTTTAAAACAGCATTATTGAGATATCATTCACAGACTGTTCAATTCACCCAACTGTGCAATTTAATGCCTTTAATATATTCACAGAACTATAATCCCTCATCACAATCAATTTTAGAAGACTCACTAGCTCAAGAAGATCTTTCACTCCCCAGGGCTCACCCCTTAGCCTTAGGCAACCACTTATCTATTTTCTGTCTCTATTGATTTGCTATAAATTGAATCTATAATATGTGGCCTTTTGTGGCTGGCTTCTTTTAACTATCATACTGTTTTGAAGGTTCATTCATATTGTACTTGGGAGGCTGAGTCAGGAAGAGTGAAGATTTGAGATCAGACTCAGCCACTTAGCAAGACTGTCAGCACAGCAGCTTACCAAGACCCTGTTTCAAAATGAAAAAATAAAAAGGACTGAGGGTATAGTTAGTAGGTAGATTGCCCCTGGATTCCATCCCCAGTACCTCCCAAGTACTGGGATTAGAGATGTCCACCACCTTACCCAGCTCCTTTTTTTTTTTTTTTTTTTTTTTTGTGGTCCTGGGAATTGAACTCAAGGGCATTCTACCTCCGAGCTATACCCCCAGCCCTATTTTTTATTCTTTATTTTGAAACCGAGTCTCACTAAGTTGTGGAGTGCCTCACTAGGTAGCTGAGGCTGGTTGCGAACCCGGATCCTCCGGTCTCAGCCTCCCGAATGCTGGGATTACAAGCGTGCGCCAGCACGCCCGGCTCCCAGCTCCTTTCTTATTTTGAGATAGGATCTTGCTAAATTGCCAGAGCTGGCCTCATACTTGTGATCCTCTTATCTCAGCCTATTAAATCACTGGGATTACAGGTGTACAGCACCTCACTGGTAGATAGATGTGTTTATTTGTAGTTTTCAAGGTGTCTTAATCCTCATTCCTAATGCCTTTGCAGGGATGTATACCACCAAATTGCAAATACAGACAAAACAGATTCCTAGAAATACATAATTTACCCAAATTGAATCATGAATATAATGAATATTAAGATATCAATACTAGCCATAACGATTTACAAATTAATACGTGTGATAGCATTAATCTGAAGAGCTTCTGTGCAGCAAAGGAAACTATTAAGAACCTCAACAGAGAGTCCACAAAATGGGAGAAAATTTTTGCCAACTACTACTCCGATAGAGGACTAATGTGTAGAATATACAGAGAACTCAAGAAACTCACAGCTAAGAAAACAAATAACCCAATAAAAAATGGGCAAGTGATCTAAATAGACCCATCACAAAAGAAGAAATAGAAATGGCCAATAAATGTATGAGGAAGTGTTCCACATCATTAGCAATCAGAGATGCAAATCAAAACTACCTTGAGATTTCACCTAACCCCAATTAGAATGGCAATCATCATAAAACACAAAAAACAACAAATGCTGGTGAGGGTGTGGAGAAGTGGGAACCCTAATACATTGTTGATGGGATTGCAGATTAGTGCAACCACTTTGGAAAATAGTATGGAGTATCCTCAGACGAAGTGCCAAGGTAGACCTACCATATGATCCAGCAATACCACTTCTGGGTATCTACCCAAAATAATGGAAACCAAACTACCAGACTAATACATGTGTATCTATATTTATAGCCACACAATTCACAATAGCCAAACTATGGAACCAGCCAAGATGTCCATTAACAGATGAATGGATTACAAAACTATGGAATATGTACACAATGGAATTTTACTCAGCCATAAAGAAGAACAAAATCATGTCATTTGTAGGGAAATGGATGGAACTGGAAAACATTGTGTTAAGTGATGTTATGTTAGTCACAAAAAGTAAAAAATTGCCGGGCGTGGTGGCGCAGGCTTGTAATCCCTGCATTCGGGAGGCCAGCCTCAGCTACCTAGTGAGGCTCTCCACAACTTAGCAAGACCCGGTTTCAAAATAAAGAATAAAAAATAGGGCTGGGGGTGTAGCTCGGAGGTAGAATGCCCCTGAGTTCAATCCCCAGTACCGCAAAAAAAAAAAAAAAAAAAAAAAAGTAAAAAATTGGAAGCTCTCCCTAATATGCAGAAGTTAGGGAGAAAGTGGGTCATAAGAGGGACTCTAGACTAAGGAGAAACCTTAGATGAGCAAAGGAGGTGACTTAACTGAAGGTGATGGCGGGGGCGGGGGGGGAAGTACCCTCATGCACATGATGTACATTCATAAACATATCAATCACTAAACTGAACATGAGGAGGAGGGAGTGGAAAGGGAATAGGGTGGGAATTGGGGAAGGGTTAAATGAAAGATGTGTGCATGTATGCCTCTACCAGCTTGTACCTCACAAAAATGTATGATTACAATGTACCAATAAAAAAATTAAAAACTTGTGCATCAAAGGATATTACCTAGAAAGTGAAACAACAAAGAATGGGAGAAAATATTTGAAAATGATATATCTAGTTAGGGACTGCTATTCAGAATATATAAAGGTATATAAAGAACTCCTACAACTCAACAATAAATTCACAAGAGAAAAAGACTTAAGTAAACATTTCATTTTTTTCAAATATGATATACAGTCAGGCGTGGTGGCGCACGCTTGTAATCCCAGTACTTGGGAGGCTGAGACAGAAGAATATGGGTTCGCAGCCAGTCTCAGCTACTTAGTGAGGCACTCTGCAACTTAGTGAGACTCTGTTTCAAAATAAAGAATAAAAAATAGGGCTAGGGGTGTAGCTCGGAGGTAGAATGCCCCTGGGTTCAATCCTCAGTACCACACACACACAAAAAAAGCCAAATAGCCAATCAGCTCATGAAAATATGCTCAAGATGATTAGTTGTTAGGGAAATGCAAATCAAATCACAATGAGACACCACTTTATACCCACTAAGATGACTATTTTAAGACAAAAGATAAAGTCTTTTCTTTTTTCTTTCTCTGTACTACACCCCTCAGACTTATTTTATTTTTTTATTTGGAAACAGGCTCTCAGCAACAGGGCTCGCTAAGTTGCTGGGGCTGGTTGCAAACCTGCAATCCTCCTGTCTCAGCCTCCCAAGTACTGGGATTACAAGTGTGTGCCACCACTCCCAGGTATTTTTTATTTTTGTGGTACTTGGGATTGAATCCAGGGTCATTCTACCTCCAAGCCATAACCTCAGCCCAATTTTATTTTTATTTTGAAACAGGGTCTTACTAAGTGCCAAGGTAGACCTCAAACCTATGATCCTCCATTCTCGTCTCAGCCTCCAAAGTACTGGGATTACAGGCGTGCACCACCATGTCTAGCAAATTCAGCTTTATTTGATCAACAGGTTTCCTTAGTGATTTCTGCGAGGCCTAGACAATTGATAGTCCATTATTTTATTTTATTTATTTTTTGCGGTACTGGGGATTGAACTCAGGGGCATTCTACCTCCGAGAGCTACACCCCCAGCCCCTTTTTATTCTTTATTTTGAAACAGAGTCTCACTGAGTTGCGGAGTGCCTCACTAGGTAGCTGAGGCTGGCCGCGAACCCGGATCCTCCGGTCTCAGCCTCCCGAATGCTGGGATTACAAGCGTGCGCCACCACGCCCGGCTGTCCATTATTTTATATATATTGAAAACATTACAGATAAAATTATATTTCAGATGCATTCTAAAATATACTCAATAAAAGAGAAAGCTAAACTGGGTGTGGTGGCACATGCCTGTAATCCCAGTACTTGGAAGGTTGAGACAGGAGGATTGCAGGTTTGAGGACAGCCTCAGCAACATAACAAGACTCTCAGCAATCTAGTGAGATCTGGTTTCAAAATAAAAAATAAAAAGAGGTGAGGTGTAACTTGGAGGTAGAATGCTTCTGGGTTTGGTCCCCAGTATGAGAGAGATGGGATGGGAAAGATAGAGAGAGAGAGATAGAGATAGGTAGGTATTAGTCATTAGGATTACTCATTAATACTTGGGAGGCTGAGATAGGAGGAAAACAGTTCGAGGTCAGCCTCAGCTAGTTAGTGAGACTCACAACAACCTAGAGATACCCTGTTTCAAAAGACTAAAAAGGACTGGGAGTGTAGCTCAGAGGTAGAACACCCCTGGGTTAAATCCCCAGTACTACACAAAAAGAAAAAGATTAGTTATTAAATTGTCAGTGCTGAGTAATAGCATATGAAAGGTCATTAGACTATTCTGTCTACTTCTGTTTAAGTTTGAAATTCTCTGTAATCATAAAACAAGTAACTTTCCTCAACAGGGGATGTTCATTAAGACGACAGTAAAATTACACTCTATGATTGTGACCACCAGACTTATATTTAGAAAACATATATAGCAAAACATAAGTTATGTTGGATTGTCCAGTTCTGCCACTGAGAAAATGCAGATAAGGGCATAGTGGCTATAGATTTGTGAGAAAAAGTTGTTTTTAATGCCTTCTACAATATCTTTGATGCAGAACCAAGAGTAGATAGTTAATATTTTTGTGTGTGGTACTGGATATTGAACCCAGGGGAATCCTACCTCTGAGTCACACCTCCAGCACTATTTTATTTTTTATTTTGAAACATGGTTTCACTAAGTTGAGGAGGGCCTCACTAGGTTGCTGAGTTTGGCTGCAAACCTATGATCCTCCTGTTTCAGCCTCCCAAGTACTGGGATTACAGGCATGTGCCATCACATCCAGCTTAATTAACTTAATTTTGACAATTAAATCTTTATTAAAACAAGAGAATATTGTCTCTGTCTCATGCTTTATTTAATCAGAGAATGAAGCTGTGTTAGGGCAAGCTGATTTTGTTGTTGTTGTGCTTAGAATGTGTTCCCTCCTACATTCTACTCTGGAAAAATGAAGCTTCTTGTTCTTAGAATCCTGGACCCTGAAATTGGTCAATATTAGGATCCCATACACACATAGAGTAATGCCCAATTTGAGGCTTGCAATAGCTATTCATATATGTAGACTTCTCTGTGCATTTGTATCGAGGAGGATCCAGTTCAGGTTGATGTCCTGGGAACCAATGTGGCTCTCGTTTAAATCCTGAGGGAAGGAAAGACAAATGGAAACAGTCAACGACAAAGTTTTAGTAACAGATCTTGCTCACTTTTGAGGGAAAAGACATAAGTTCTGCCAAAATTGAGAGGAGAGAAATTGCTCACTTATTCATGCTTTCAGTTTACTTTTATTTGAGTTCCTCCTATGTGCCAGGCAGTTAGGTTCTGAGAATTTAAAAATTAAAAAGACTAGTCCACCTACTATGGGTTGAAAGTGGCATTTTGCAGTTGTAGCTTGTATCATATGTTGTTTCAAAGTAGTGTCCAAACTGGAAAGAAAAATGAATAGATCAAGAATCTATGAGTCTATAGCCAATATCAAAAAATAAAGGACAGTATGACATGAATTTGAATGGGCCCTACTCTATTTGAAATAGCCTAGAGGTCTATTTGTTGTTAATATATATCCTACTAACTTTAATATCTTTTGTATGTATGTTTGTTTGGGAGAGATTTAAGGGCAAGAGTCAGATAAATGAGGCAGGAAAAGACAAGTGTAGATTAACAGATCAAGTCCAAACAAAAGCAAGAGAAAAATGTACTATTCTTTCTTTTGATATCTTACAGATGATATTCAACTTGATAGTAAGGGATAGGTGGTCCAGCTGAAGAATGCTCCTCTCCTATAATTACTTTACTGAACAGAAGCCTGAGAAGTTATGTTATGTCTTTCAAATGGCCCCTGACACTTTTTCTATAAGGAGAAAGAAAGAGACAGATTACCTGAGAAGGCAAGGGTTTAGGCTGCACAATATTCCTTAGGTCATATCTTTCCTGGTTCCAGTTGCCCATCAGGGTACGGTTTGAATAGGAATTTTCATTAGTGGTACATCTCCATCCATACTGGAAAAACTTGGACATATCATTCCAATCTGTCCATACTTCACCATGGCCATCTGCATTAATGAGGCTGCCACAGTGTGGGTTTGTAAGGTAACAGATAAGGTTGTGTCTCTGGAAAAAGGCAAGAATAGAAGAGCTATTGTGCAAATGAGAAAGCAGAAAAAGCATCCCTTTCTATTCTCTGCTTCATATGGCAAGGCATAACGGAAGTGCACCTTACTAATGCTTTAGACTTTCCTCCAAATTAAACTGATGATGTTCTGTTTCTCTCCCTTCAGGTCAATGGACTCACTGACTTCTCAAGCAGCAGTAGTGCATAATTAAAAATGCCCTCCCCCCTTGAAAAGACAGAAAAACTTTCAGTATCCCTAACACTTTATGGAGAACTAGCTAAATGATTAGGTAATGTAGAAGTTGAGGGACTAAGGGTATTGCTGCAGTCAAAGAATGCAAAGAAGTGAGAGTTGACCAACCAGATAATACAGTAAACTTCACATTTTTCATTGTGTTTATATCTTTCTATCACATATTAGAGTTCTTCAAGTACATATGGTTATCTCTCCTATTAAACCATAGGCCCCTTAAGAACAGGATCTGTGTTTCCATTACTGCACTCTACCCCTCTGCCTGACCTCTCAATCAATAGTACTTTTCATATACCAGATGATCAATATCTTTTTTTTTTTTTTTTTTTTTTGCGGTACTGGGGATTGAACTCAGGGGCATTCTACCTCCGAGCTATACCCTCAGCCCTATTTTTTATTCTTTATTTTGAAACAGAGTCTCACTAAGTTGCCGAGTGCCTCACTAGGTAGCTGAGGCTGGCTGCGAACCCAGATCCTCCGGTCTCAGCCTCCCGAATGCTGGAATTACAAGCGTGCGCCACCACGCCTGGCGATGATCAATATCTGAATTCCATTTTTTTTTTTCGATACTGGGGATTGAACTCAGGGGCATCTACCTCCGAGCTATACCTCCAGTCCTATTTTTTATTCTTTATTTTGAACCAGGACCTCACTAAGTAGCCTAGACTGGCCGCGAACCCAGATCCTCCTGTCTCAGCCTCCCAAGTACTGGGATTACAAGCGTGTGTCACCACGCCCGGCTGAATTCCATTTTTTTTTTTTTTGTACGGAATCAAAAGCCCAACTGTTTATTTTTCCTTTGGCCAAAGTACAAGTCTAGCTTAGGAACAAAGTGATACCTGCCCTGAAGAATAACTTGATGTACAGCAGAATGACTTGTTTGAAGATTTCATAGGAGAGTGACAGAAATCCTTACATGGTTTTTCCATGTTCATTAAAGATGTCACCAAACCTGGTCTTCCCAGTTCTCCAAAGAAAGAATGTGGATCACCCAAAATCACCAGAGCCACATGGTCATGGTTTGGGAATCACAACTCACCTGCCTTTTCACAGGCAGAGACAAAGCCAATAACTAGCATTGCAGGATGGCATCTCAGATAACTGCCTTCACACCTTGTGCCTTTGTGAAGATAGATAATATACTTATGTCACCAAACAGCATGGTGACTAGTGTAGCTGGTGCCTCAAAGTCCAATAGGCCTAGTACTCAGACTGGAGACCTAGGTGATGCTGTCCCTACAGCTGAAATGACAGACATCACCATCCACTCAGTTGCCCAAGCCAGAAGCCTGGAGTTTATCTTTGACTTATATCTCTTTCAGCATTTATCCAATCACTTAAGTCTTTTTATTTTATTTTGTGGCACTAGAGGTGTTCTACCTATAACCTATGCCCCAGCTCTTTTTATTTTTTATTTTAAAACAGGGTCCCAGCTGGGCTTGGTGGTGCATGTTTGTAATCCCAGTACTTGAGAGGCTGAGACAGGAGGATCACAGGTTTGTGGCCAGCCTCAGCTACTTAGTGAGGCCTTCCACAACTTAGTGAGATCCTGTTTCAAAATAAAGAATAAAACAGGACTGGGGGTGTAGTTCAGAAGTAGAATGCCCCTGGGTTCAATCTCCAGTAACACACATACACAAAACAGGTTCCCATAAGTTACTACGTTGGCCTTGAACCTGTGATACTCCTGTACTGAGATAACAGGTGTGCACTTCCATTCCTGGCTTCTTATTTTTCTTTTTTCCTTTGTGGCACTGGGGATTGAGCCCAGAGATGTTCTACCTCTGAGCTACACCCCTAGCCTTATATGTTTTTTTGAAACAGGGTCTCACTAGTTTGCTGAGAGTCTTACATTGATGAGGCTGGTCTTGAATCTGTGAACCTCCTGTTTCAGCCTCTCAAGTACTGGAATTACAAGTGTGGGCCAGAACACCTGATTTATTGATTTTTAAAATCAGTCCACTACTCTCCATCTTCACTGCAGTTCCAATTCAGATCACTGTCAGCCTTTGTCTCCACCTCTTCTGATTTCCTTGCCATCCACCTTGCTTCTCTTCAACCCTTTTCCATAGAAACAGAATTTTAAAAAATGAAAGTCTAATTGTGTTATCTTCCTGTTTTCGAATAAGGTTCAGACTGTCAAATGGCTCCATATGACCTGACCCCTACCTAACTCTTCCGTCTGTCTGTTACCCACTCTTCCTCCAGTTGTGTTTCAACTACTCATCAGGCTTTTGAATATATTGTTCCTTCTGCCTTTTCACTCTTTTTGACCCAAATAAGATACTCTCCTTTAGTTTTCAACTGAAGTTCACTTGGGATAATCTATACTTGGCCTCCAATTTGAGAAGTTTCTCTCCCATGGGTTCACTCAACACCAGACTGTAGTCAGGTCACTTCTACACATAATAGGCACTCAATATTTCTTTTTCTTTTCTTTTTTCTTTTTTTTTTTTTTTTTTTTTTTTGCGGCATTGGGGATTGAACCCAGGGGCGTTCTACCTCTGAGCTATACCCCCAGTCCTATTTTTTATTCTTTATTTTGAAACGGGGTCTCACTAAGTTGCGGAGTGCCTCACTAGGTAGCTGAGGCTGGTCGCGAACCCAGGTCCTCCAGTCTCAGCCTCCCAAATGCTGGGATTAAAAGCGTCCGCCACCACACCCGGCTTCAATATTTCTTGAGTGAAATAAGGTAAGAGATAAAAGCACCTGAATAATTTTTGAGTAGCAGAGACAGTGAGAGGCTGCCATTCTGATGCGATAAAGTCAATTACAAAATCCTCTGCGTAAGGAGCCTGCAGGACACAGCCCGACCTCTCCTTGGCTTCAGCGCCCCCGCCTCGCTTTTTTCACTCAGAACTCGCCTCACCCCTCTGCGTTAGTGACTGCTTGTGACCTCATGCAGGTGTGACGAAGTCGCTTAGGCCGTCCAAGGACTAAAGGGCATATAGATCTTGCCGAGTGGTAGGAGGTCAGGGGACTAGGGGATAGGTATCTCGCTTTGGCATGCATAGTTTACAGTCCTCTCTAGGAGTCGCCACAACAGTTTACCAAGACAACCGGGCGCTGTGGCTGCGTCATCAACAAGTGACGGAGAAGAAGGGGCGGGCAGAGACCTGAGACGGAAGTGACGTAAGAAAGCGCCAAGAAGAACTCGAGCGGGGAGCCAGTGAAGGCTATGGCTCCTCGGCGCCTCCTGTTGGTTGGAGAGGGGAATTTCTCTTTTGCGGCCGCTCTAAGCGAGACCCTGGAACCCAGCGCTAGTCTAACTGCCACCTGCCTCCAGCTACCGGCTGAGTTGGCCCGGGATCCGGTGGCCCGAGAGAACCTGCGGCGCCTGCGCGAGCGAGGTTAGCGGGGCGGGCCATTCCGCGAAGCTCCGCCCAGCTGCCGGCGCCTGCGCGAGTGGAAGGGGCGGGGGAGGGGCGGTCACGTGGGGATTGCTCCTGCGCATTTTCCAAGCTTTCAGAGAAAGTTGACTACCTGCCTGGATCCGACTTGCGTTCCCTGGTTCGGGTTGGAGGGTCTCCCCCACCTGTTTCCGGGTGTTAAGACATCTTCCTACCTGTATGTCGCGCCACCAAACTGTCTTTGCCAGGTGCCGAGCTACGTTTCGGAGTGGACTGCACCCAACTGGCAAATGCCTGTGAACCACTCGGCAGGGAGTTCGATCGAATTTATTTTAATTTTCCGCACTGTGGACGCAAAGCTGGAGTAGCTAAGAATAGGGAACTGCTTGCCAAATTTTTTCAGAGGTGAGGAAAGTAGGGCCCTTACAAGTAAAAAAAAAAATGTCTAAGATGAACATAACGTAGTTATCACACTCAAGCATTTTAGTTGGGGGAAATAAGGGGTGTGTAGGTTACTATGTTCGGGGAGAATATAAAGCCCCAAATGAAACCAGAGTCTAGTTGGGAAGACAGACGTATAACCCTAAATGCTAAATAAAAGTAGAAATATGTGCTCTTGGGAACGTAAAAAGAGGATTATCTACTTTTT
The DNA here is from genome assembly GCA_004027655.1 of Graphiurus murinus. Taxonomy (NCBI): domain Eukaryota; kingdom Metazoa; phylum Chordata; class Mammalia; order Rodentia; family Gliridae; genus Graphiurus; species Graphiurus murinus. The sequence continues at coordinate 11,048 of PVLC010017448.1, forward strand.
TAAACTTTTTTTTGTGGGAGTGGGGATTGAGCCCAGTGGTGGTCTACCTTCGAGCCACATCCCCAGCCCTATTTTATATTTTATTTTATTTATTGTGGTACCAGAGATTGAACTCAGTGGCATTCTACCACCCAGCTACACCCCCAACCCAATTTTATTTTTATTTTGAAACAGAGTCTCACTAGGTTGATGAGAATCTCACTACTTGCTGAGGCTGTCCTCGAACCTGTGATCCTCCTGTCTCAGCCTACCAAGTACTGGAATTAAAAGCATGTACCACCACGACTGGCTTATATTTTTTATTTGGAAACAGGGTCTTGCTAAGTTACTGAGAGTCTTGCTCAGTTGCTGAGGCAGGCTTCAAACTTGCCATCCTTCTGTCTCAGTCTCCTAAGTATTAAGATTACAGGTGTGCCCCACCACCCTGGCAGATTATCTATTTTTGTGTGTGTGTGTTACTGGGATTGAACTCAGGTGTGTTCTACCTCCGAGCTACACCCCCAGCCCTATTTTTTATTCTTTATTTTGAAACAGGGTCTCACTAGGTAGCTGAGGCTGGCTGCGAACCCAACCCGGAATCTCCGGTCTCAGTCTCCCAAGTACTGGGATTACAAACGTGTGCCACCATGCCCGGCTCAGATCATCTATTTTTAATACTGCAAAATAATAGCCAGTATAATCTAATGGCTAAGTACATGAATTTAAGAGCCAAACTAGATGTATTTACTTTTTTCTTTACATGTATTTCTTTCTGTCCGTCCTTCCTCCCTCCCTCACACCCTTTCCTTCCTTCCTGGCACTGGGGCCTGATTACAGGGTTGCTCTACCACGGAGCTATACCCCTAGCCCTTTTAAATTTGAAATAGGGTCTTGCTAAGTTGTTGAAGCTGGCCTTAAACTTGCCTCAGCCCCCAAGTACATGCGAAGACTATAAGCATGCACCACTGAACCTGGCTTCCTGGATCCAAATCTAGGTCCACCACTTCATAGTTAGATTTTAGGAAAATTTACTTAATCCTAGGTGCTTCTTTTTCTGTAGATTGGGACACTAACTGTAACTGCCTCATAAAATTATTGGGAATTTAAGATAAAACCTTTTACAAAGGCAATGTTTTAAGCTAGTATTTGAAATACAGAATTTTCTTTTCGTTTGGGATACTAGGGTTGAACCCAGGGATATTCTATCTCTGAGCTACATCCCCAGCCTGATTTTTTTTTTTTTTTTTTTTTTGCGGTACTGGGGATTGAACTCAGGGGCATTCTACCTCCGAGCTACACCCCCAGCCCTATTTTTTATTCTTTATTTTGAAACCGAGTCTCACTAAGTTGCAGAGGGCCTCACTAGGTAGCTGAGGCTGGTTGCAAACCTGCAATCCAACAGTCTCAGCCTCCCAAATGCTGGGATTACAAACATGCGCCACCACGCCCGGCTTGATTTTTAATTTTTATTTAGAAACAGGGTCTCGCTAAGTTGTGGATCCCCTCACTGAATAGCTGGGGCTGGCTGCAAATGTGCGATCTTCCTATCTCAGCCTCCCAAGTATTAGGATTGCAGGTGTGTGCCACCACACCTGGTGAAGTAGAGAGTTTTCATAGGCAGAAGATAATGAAAACAACTTTCTAAGTGGGGAGAAACGTCATGAACATGAATTGTGTGTGTGTATAGGAACTTTTCAGACATTGACCTTTTTGAGACATATAGATGACACAAATGTAAAGCAGATGATGAATGTTGTCAGGGGGCTTATGATGACTTTCTTTGCATGTTTGAGTTTTAATAGACTTTTGCAAGTATTTCCTGGTAGGTGCAGTGAGGCACACCTGTAGACCCAGTATTTGGGAGACTGAGGCTGAGGCAGGAGGATTGTAGATTTGAAGCCAGTATCAGCAACTTAGCAAGACTGTTTTAAAATAAAAAGGGATGAGAGTGTAGCTCAGTAGTAGAATGCCCCTGTGTTCAATCTCCAGTGCTATACACACACACACACACACACACACACACACACACTTACAAAATAGGCCTTTGCAAGCATGATTGGATTTCAACTATTTCACAGCTAAATCGTGTATATTGATAACCTCTTAATGGTAATTTCTACTTGTTTCTGATAAATTCCTGTTTTTTGTTTTTTTTCTCTATAAGCTGCGCAGATGTTCTCGCAGATGAAGGAGAAGTCCATGTGGCATTGTGCAGAGGACAAGGTGGAACTCCTGCAGATAAGCCCCAGAGAGAATGGCACAACAGTTGGCAAGTAGTTGCCATGGCAGCTCTAGGGGGTCTCATTTTAAGTGATGTGCATCCCTTCAACTGTGAGACCATGCCAGGGTACAAGTGCACTGGATATAGGTAAGTAATAACATGGGCCTATGCCTTCTCCTTTTCATCTCACTCACTAATGATAAAATATGTGTGTGTGTGTGTGTGTGTGTGTGTGTGTGTGTGTGTGTGTTATAATCTGCATAGGCAGTTTTTTCCCCTGCCAATTTCCTGATGCAGTCTCTAGAATAATGACAGACTTCATACTGGTGTCTTTTTTGCCAGGAGTCAAGATAAGTCTTTTCACATAGAAGGTGCTTTGAACCATATCTTCACACGGAGCTTACCTTTTGAAGGCTTGAAACCCAGAATCTTCAGAATCAAATTGGAAGACCAGTGGTTTTCCTTTCCAGAACCAGAAGCACTTGCAGGAAAGTTGAACAGGTAACCCATTATTTTGCTAGAGATCACTTCTTTCTCTGGTTGTATCCTGATTGTCTTGATGGCAACCATATTTTCAATAGATGGTACATACCAGTTTGTGTAGTGGTGAGGCCTTGACATACCTAATGGTTTATATACCATCTATTAAAACTATGTTGGTGCTGTGAAGACTTGTCAGTTTGGCATATTGTAGGGGTGGTGGCTCCCAGGGGTCTGGAATATACCTTATCTCTTCTAGGCTAGGGGTGTAGACCAGTGGTAGAGCACTTGCCTAGCATGCATGAAGCACCATGGGTTCAATAGGCAGTACCCTCCTGAGTGTGCGCACACAAAAGAATGTTCATGGTATTCTTTAAGGTAGATGATTTGTTTTTTCAGGAGAAACTTAAGGACAATTCTTTTCTATATAGCCATTTGTGTTTTTAATTTTAACTGCATTATAATAATTATTTTAAATGAGAAAAATTATTTTTTGTGTGTGTGTTTAAACAGGGGTTTCCTAGAAGCATCTTCATGTCATCCTGTCAAAACCATAAATGAGAAACTTATTGCTGAATTAGGCACTACTTTTCCTCTAAAAAGACTGAAGTGCCCCTTTCCTTTACTGTCGCAGAAGGACACCAGTGTTCCCCCTTACTGGACCTGTGACATTCTCTCTGCCTTTTGCATTCGTCTCCATGAAGATAAGTCAAATTCTGAGTCTCTGACTGGGGAAACGGAACAAGAAATGGAGGACTTTCTGGTGTCATTTTCAGAGCTTAGCCTTCCCAGGAGTCCTAGAGGAGATGGTGAGGAAGAAGCCCATGAAGGAATTTGTGGACAGGCCAAGGTCTGGCTCAGATCTTCTCTTCTAGCTCATGTTCAAGCTGTTATACAAGCACCAGACTTCCTCCCAGGTTCTCTGCATGTCCTCAGTGGACCTGTCTTTCAGAAGTGCCACATTTTGCCTTTCACAATGCCAGCATTTCACGAGACTTTATTAATCCTTGGATTTAATAAAAACCTGATGGATGGCTATCTTTCATCACTGCTAGATCACCTAAAGGACATTTTAGATAGACTTCTGACCCAGACAGTGCTGGAAGGCTCTATGCTGAGTTCAGTCGGATTTGTCCTTCAACCAAACGGAAAAGATTATATGATTCATGTGAAGTCTCATAATTTTGTTCCAGCTTGTGCCAAGAATTTGATTATTGGATCTGTCACCACATCTGCTGTCAGTGTTATACATAAAGACCAATGTTTTGTGTTTGTGTCTATAAACTTAGACTTACTAGCCATGCTTGTCTGGAGTATTTCTGATTGGAGAATGTTGTGGACTTTTGATAACCGTTTCCTGAAAAGTTTTCTCCCTGGAAAAATAGAACCCTTTAAAAGCTATTCCCTATATTCTCCATGTTATGTGCATGATATTAGTTTTTGGTTAGATGAGAAGAAAGGATTTGCTGAACTAGAGTTTCACACTGTGGCCCGAGCAGTATCCCAGGACACTGTTATATCCGTACAATTCCTTGGTCGTTTTCAGCATCCAACAACTGAACGGGTCAGTCTCTGCTACCGACTGATCTACCAGACCTGTGATAAGGCCCTCCCCCAGCAGCAGGTATCATCAATGCAGTCCCAGTTTAGGAAAGAGATTCAGCAACGGTTGCATGTTACACCTCGATAGTTTAGTAAATTCATTTCTATAGAATGATCCTTCGTTGAGTATGGATGAAAAAGAACAATTTGTAATCTTTGTAAATGATAGTCTTTTCAGGATGTTTTTTTTTTTTTTTAATGTAAAGTCTTTTTCTTTGTGACTGTAGCAGCATTATTGATTGACCCTAAAGATTATCTGTGACTCTCTCATTCAAACTTAAGACTGTAATATGATTAGTGACCCTTGGAATTGTGCAGTATTTTTGTTCTGATTAATGAATAAGACAACAACTGAATCAAAACAGCATCTTGTCCTTTAGATTTTCTTTTGCTGAAGGGACAATAGAACTTGGATGTCTCAAGAAATATATTTATAAATATGTTATCCATATTGTCAGTTCTTCTTCCCTTAATTCTACTTAGCATCCCACCAGTGTTTTTGATAAACTCATCAGTGATTTTTGGAGTTAGAAAAACCAATGTCTGTTAGCTTGGAAAGTTGTAACTGCTCCATAATTGGTATTATCATTATATTGTCACCCAAGAAGAGGTATCTCTGGAAGAGGGTCCCAAGGAGTTCTCAGGAATAGGGAAATTTGACTCAGGACTGGTAGACTCCTTGACATACTTGATAGAAAAGAATTTCAGCATGTGTCAGTAGAGGTGCAGAGATTTGTTTAGGAAAGCAAGGAATATACACTCAAGGGAGAATGTGGGCCATCTCAAGAGAGAGACATTCATTTGGGGTTCCTGGCTCTTCTTCTAAAGGGAACCTGGTGAATGGTGGCTATGGGAAGGTGTGTAAGGATGATCTCAAGATGGTGATCTCACGATGGTTTATAGTGGTCTTGCCATTCTTAGGATCCTTAGGCTGATGTGGTCTCCATAATCTGATAGGTAGATAACACTGGAAAATCCTCTAAATTATAAGTTTCATAAATTGTTTTCTCTCTCTTTGCTTAATCTATTTAGTAGGCTTATTAACAGTGCACAAGATAGATTTACAAATTTCGCAGAACTTTAGAAGTGACAGGCCTGGGAGAGAGACTAGCTTGGGGCGTGACAAGCCTGAAAAAGTATGTGGAACTTAAAATTATATTTTTATGTCCTTTATATTTCCTTTCTATTTTTTTAATTTCTTCTATCCTAGTTCAGTATTGTCATACTTTTCCTGTGGTTTATTTTAAAGTCATGGAACTAGTAAGCATCAGATTCAGGGTTAACATTTGGGTCATGTTCTTCCTGCTTTTTCTATTACTTTACTTCTTCCTAGTCTTCTTCAGGAAATGGATATGAAATATATCCAAGCTGGGTGTTTGAACTTGATAATGACTGCATGTGGGAATTGAGCAGTATGTTCAATCTCTGTTTTAAATACGTGGGAAGTTTTAACTGGGCATGGTGATGCATGCTTGTAATCCCAGTACTGGGGAGGCTGAGACAGGAGGATTGAAGGTTTGTTGACAGCCTCAGCAAGTAGTGAAACTCTCATCAACCTAGTGAGACTCTGTTTCAAAAGTAAAAATAAAATAGGGGTGGGGGTGCAGATCGGGGATAGAATACCCCTGAACTCAGTCTCCACTAACCCCCCCAATATACATACATACATACATACATACATGTGGGAAATTTTAGTATGGATCATAATCTTCTAGGAACTGTCAAGTTCAGCACTTCCTCTATAAATTTGTTTCAGTTACTGGTAGAGAGCTCCACAGGGTGGGACAGAATTCTGTGGTTAAGGGAGTGGATAATGTCAGAATTAGATGAATGATCACTGAGAATCATAGGTATAATACCAGCAATCTGCTGTTGTGAAATCGAGGGCTTTCTCTTGATCTGACGGGAAAAGCATGAATTTGTAGCCAATTGGTCTTCAGTTGGGAGCATGACTCCACTATTTATTAGTTTTGCAACACTGGAACTTTGTTTCCTTTTTTTAAACAGTCCTGGGAATTGAACCAAGGGCATTCTACCTCTGAGCTACACCTCCAGCTCTATTTTATTTTGAAACGGGTCTCCTCACTAAGTCAATGAGAGTCTCACTACTTGCTGAGGTTGTTCTTGAACCTGTGATCCTCCTGTTTGAATCTCCCAAGTACTGGAACAAGCATGCTCCACCATGCTGGACTGCTAATAAAATTTTAAAAGGATAAAATATGTAAAATGACTACCACAATGTGTAGTAGCAATGACAGTCACTGATGTCAGTTGAAGTTGTGGCACAGAATTTCACTAGTCTTTCATTTTGCTTTTCAGTCTATATTCTTGCATTACTGTTTTGTCTCTCTATAGCAGTCATTAGATACTGGCTCCATCATTCTAACCAAAATACTGAGTGACCTTTTTAGAAGCCGGGGTGGTGGCAAATGTCTGTAATTTCAGTACATGTGAGGCTGAGACAGGAGGATCGCAGGTTCGAGGCCAGCTTCAGCAAATTAGTAAGGCCTTCAGCAACTTAGTGAGATCCTGTGTCAAAGAATAAAAAATAGGGCTGGGGGTGAGATAGAATGCCCCTGGGTTCAATCCCCAGTACCTCAAATAAAATAAAATAAAATAGGGTTGGGGGTATAGCTCAGCTGCAGAATAGCCCTGGTTTCAATCTTCAGTACTACAATAAATAAGTAAATAAATAAAGTGACCTCTTAGGGACCCCTCCTTTGGTAGGCACCTGTGCTATGATCTTTAACTTAATGTGCCTGCACATCTTGCTTTTGCAGTTGTTTAATCACTTTCTATTTGTGCTTTCATTTAAACAGGGGAGCTGAAGGACAGTTTTGTAGGCGAGTGAGGAATGCTGAAAAGCGAAGGGAAAGTTAGAGGAGCAAGGATGCTCAGAATTAGAAGTAGGAAGGGATAGCAACAATAGGAAAAGGTTCCATTTCTTCACTTCTCAAGGATTTGCCCCAATTGGCCCAATAACACTATCGTTTAGTCTTTTCTGCGCATGTGTAGGTATTTTGTCCCTAGGCGGACACCGTTTGCCAGCCAAGCTATGTCTGCGCGCTGGCCGACTTCGTAGGGTGCCAAACTCGGCCTTTCCCCCCCCACACACTTGCCATGGCGAGCCGAGGGGCTCGGCAGCGCTTGAAGGGAGGTGGCGGCAGCGGCGGGGACGCGGCCCCGGCCTCGGACAAACTGCGGGAGCTGCTGGGCAGCCGCGAGGCGGGCGGCGCGGAGCCCCGGGCCGAGTAGGTGTGCGGGCGCGGCGGGGGCGTGGCCGGCGGGCGGCGGGCGGCGGGGCTGCGCGGGCTCGGCCTCCCTGCGCTCCCCGAAGCTTGGTCCTTTTGCTCTGCCGGGCCAGCGGCGTTAGGGTTCAGTCCCCGCCCCGCCGTGGGTCCCTCCACTGCGGGTCCCTTCTGTGGCCGAGAAACCGCGGAGTGCGGGTCTGTGATGCTTCTGGCTCAGGCCCAGAGTGGGCTGGCTTCCTGGTGTTGGAGCTGGCAGATGGGAGATGTTGGCCGTGGCAAAGAGTATTCCTTTGCCGGCTGTTGATCACAGCTTCTTTTATGCCCCCCACCCGAAATCCCCGGTGTACACTTCTGTGTGAACCCCCCAGCCTCTAGCCCGTGCGCCACCTCCCCCAAGTCTGGAGAGAGACTGCAGGCTAGGACTGCATTAAAGGAACTGTCAACGCGTGCAATTGGAGGAGATTATGCACCTTGCACACGTTAGGCTTCTGTTCATTTGAACATAGGGGGAAATGAATGAAGCCGTGGAAAGTAATGACCTTGTTAAGAAAAAGAAGAGTGAGAGCGTTGAGGCCTTCAAGTGAGCAATGGTTGGCTTGAGATTGTAAACATAGTGTTGTAGATGCAGCAAGCTAAAGTGTTTGAATTAACTTATATCTTAAAAACGGAAAGGAGTGACTGAAGTCTTAATTCCTTATTCATTCTACTCAGAAAGAACAACACATTTTTTTTTTTTTTAATTCGCGTGGTACTGAGGATTGAACCCAGGGACATTCTACCTCTGAGCTACACTCCCAGCCCCATTTTATTTTCATTTTGAAATAGGATCTCACTATGTTGATGGGAGTCTCACTACTTGCTGAGGCTATCCTGGAACCCATGATCCTTCTGTCTCAGCTTCCCACGTACTGGGATTACAGGTGTACGCCACCACTCCCGGCTGGCTCACCTTTTTAGAAGAATGGCTTAAGATGCTTTGATGGCCCTTGCTTTTCTTGTCTTTTCTGTCTAGGTGTGTGTGTGTGTGGGGGGGCACTAGGGGTTTAACTTGAGCATTCTACCCCTGAGCTACACCCCCAGTACCCCCAGCCCTTTTTATTTTCTATATATTTTTGCTTTTTTTTTGAAACAGAGTCTTGCTGGGGTGCTGAGAATCTTATTACATTGCTGAGACTATCCTCAAATCTGCCATCCCCCTGTCTTAGCCTCCCAAGTTCTGTGATTACCTTGTGCCACCATGACTGGTGCTCTGTCTAGTTTTAGTCCTTCTGGTGAGTAGGCCCTAATGGACCGATACTTATTTGTTTTGTGTTTTACTTTTGAGCAGGTATTCTGGAAACAAAGCTGGTCAAGTCTGGGCACCTGAAGGATCTACTGCTTTCAAGTGTCTGCTCTCAGCAAGGTTATGTGCTGCTCTTCTGAGCAACATCTCTGACTGTGATGAAACATTCAACTACTGGGAACCAGTAGGTGATATCTTTAGTTTTTTATTTTGCTGCTTGGGATTTATTGCCAATCAAGATCCAAATAATTTGTAAGTTGTAGGAAATTTAACTGGTTTATTCAAGGAGTGACTTATAATTACCTTTTGAATATTTTTTAAAATCAAAATAATACTTGGAGGTAGTTTTTAAAAAATTTTTAATTGGTGCATTGTAATCATACATCTTTGTTAGGTACAAGCTGGTAAAGGCATACATGCACACATTTCTCATTTAACCCTTCCCCAGTTCCCACCCCACTCCCTCCTTCTCAAGTTCAGTTTAGTGATTGATATGTTCGTGAAAGTACATCAGGCTCATTAGGGTATCCTCCCTCCCCATCACCTTCTGTTAAGTCAAATTGGAGGTAGTTTTTAAAGTTAAAAATTACTATAAAACTTGGAGGAAAAACATCTCCCAGTTCTTCTCATATTCCAAATCCCACTGCCCAGAGACAACCACTTTTTTCGTTTCTTTTTTATTATTCTGTTGTTACCAAAATAATGTTTCTAAATAGTATGTTTATAATGCTGTTCCTTGATTTGTACATTTATGTATTATCTGTTGACTTTCTATCATAGAGAATTTAGAAATAAGGTTTTCTGTTCACATTTTGCATCAAAAAATGGAGGAAGAACGCTCAGTGTGGGTAGCTTAAGGAAGATACAAGACTTGAAGTTTTTTTATTTTGGCTAAAAACTAAAAAAAGTAGAGAACAAAATTTAACTTTTCAGTGTTGGCCAAACAACAATGTCATAGAACTTATAATATCTTAATATTTTAAATATTAGGTCACTTTAATTCCTTTCTTAGCCATTAGTTGCAAATGTTGAGAATTTTAGCATTTTTTGTGTACCTCTGTCTCTTTGATATTGCTACCCAGAAACTTGACCTATATCCTCTTAAGAGGGATTTTTGGCCAATATAACCCCGAATCTATCTGTTTATACTTTTAGACACACTACCTCATCTATGGGAAGGGGTTTCAGACTTGGGAATATTCTCCAGTATATGCCATTCGTTCCTATGCTTACCTGTTGCTTCATGCCTGGCCAGCTGCATTTCATGCAAGAATTCTACAAACTAATAAGGTAAGGGTAGACCAACCCAAAAGCAGTCACAACTGATCAAGAGGTAAGTTTCTGGAGCAGTTTTTTTTTTTTTTTTGCGGTACTGGGGATTGAACTCAGGGGCATTCTACCACCGAGCTATACCCCCAGCCCTATTTTTTATTCTTTATTTTGAAACCGAGTCTCACTAAGTTGTGGAATGCCTCACTAGGTAGCTGAGGCTGGCCACGAACCCGGATCCTCCGGTCTCAGCCTCCCGAATGCTGGGATTACAAGCGTACGCCACCACGCCCGGCTCTGGAGCAGTTTTGAGAAGAGGACAAAACAGATTGGTAGTTGAGAAGGGAGGATATGAGAAGGGGGTCTCAATATGTTGCCTGAGATAGTCTCAAGCTCCTCATTCTCCCCAGTAGCTGGAACTATAGGCCTGTGCCACCATACCAAATTAGAGGGAGCTTTTTTTTGCATGTGTGGTACCGGGGATTGAACCCAGGGATGTTATACCCCAGCCCTATTTTATTATTTATTTTGAAACAGGGTCTCATACACTGTAGAGGGCCTCACTAAGTTGCTGAGACTGTCTGTGAACCTGCAATCCTCCTGTCTCAGCTTTCCATATATTGGGATTACAGGTGTGTGTCACCATGCCCAGCCAAAAGGGGACTTATTTTTTTCCTTTTTCTTTTTTTAAAGAAGAATCATTTATTCATTCATCATTCAACAAATATTAAAGGAGTAGCATTTATTTGGTAGACATTGTGTTAAGTAATGTAGTTATAACAATCACCAAGTAATCCCTGCTTCCACAGCATTTGTAGTTTAGTGGGGAAGATGAATACTGAATAAGTATTCAAAACACAGTGGGTCTTACAAGGGGGTGGGGAGTACAATAATCAATGGGGTGGCGTGTTAGGAGGGCCTAATTTAAGCAGAATGCTGAAGAATAATTAAGAGTTAACTGGAGCCGGTCATAGTGGTGCACGCTTGTAATCCCAGTACTTGGGAGGCTGAGACAGGAGGATCCAGGTTCACGGCCAGTCTTAGCTACTTAGTGAGGCTCTCCACAACTTAGTGAGACTATTTCAAAATAAAGAATAAAAAAATGGACTGTGTAGTTCAGAGGTAGAACGCCCCTGGGTTCAATCCCCAGTACCGCCAAAAAAAGAAAAAAAAAAGTTAATTGGAACCTGATGTGATTAGTTTTCAGAAATTTGACTGTGTTGTGTCTTGATGTAGATTGTATGTGTGTGTGTGTGGCGGGGGGCTGGGGATTAAACCCAGGGGCATTCTATTTCTGAACTATACCCCTAACCCTATTTTATTTTGAAATAGGGTCTCCCTAGGTTACTGGGAGTATTGTTAGGTTGCTGATTGGTCTCAAACTCTTCCTGTCTGTGCTTCCCAAGTATTGGGATTATAGGCATGCACCACCACACCTGGCCATAGATTTTTTTTTTTTTTTAAGTTAATTTTGTTTGGCGTTTGCACAGTTTCTTGAATCTTTAGGCTAATGTCTTTTGCCAAATTTGGGAATATTTCAGCTATTTTTCGAGCACTTTTTTTTTTCCCTGTCCTGTTTCTCTTTTCCTTCTGGGACTTCAATGACATGGATATTAGATTTATTTTTTTAGTCCCACAGGTCCCTGAGGTTCTGTTCATTTTTTTTTTTTTCCAGGCCATTTTCTTTCTGTTTACACTGAGTAATTTCCATTATTCTATCTTTCAGTCCATCTTCACTGCTGATTCTTTTTTTCTGTCCTTCCCATTCTAGTGTTGAGGCTAGAGAGACAGCTTTGGTTGTGATATTTTTGTTTATGCCCATTGACATTTTCAGTTGCTGACTTCTTGAGCTTCCTGTCTAGAATACACAAGATGAAAAGAAACCCCATGGAATTTACTTCTATAGTGTTCCTCTGTCTTTCAGAATCTTCTTACATGCATTTAAAAATACTGTGTTCAGAGCCGGGCATGGTAGCACACACCTGTAATTGTAGTACTTTGGAGGCAATGAAAGGAGGATCACAAGTTAGAGACCAGCCTCAGCAATTTAGCAAGATTCTCAGCAACCTAGCAAGACCCTGTTTCAAAACAAAAAATAAGCCAGGCATGGTGCTGCACGCTTGTAATCCCAGTACTTGGGAGGCTGAGACAGGAGGATTGCAGGTTTGTAGCCAGCCTCAACTACTTAGGCCGTCCGCAACTTAGTGAGACCTTGTTTCAAAATAAGGAATAAAAAATGGGGCTGAGAGTGTAGCTCGGAGGTAGAATGGCCCTAGGTTCAATCCCTAGTACTGCAAAAAAATAAAATAAAATGAAATAAAAGTAAAAATAAAAAGGTTTGGGGGTGTAGCTTGGAGGTAGAATGCCCTCGAGTTCAATCCCCAGCACAACAACAACAACAAAATTGTGTCCAGAATTTTTCATTTGTTTAGCAGGAGGGATAGGGAAAGGTCTGTGGTTTTTTGTTTTTTTTTTTTTTTTTTTTTGCGGTACTGGAGATTGAACCCAGGGGCATTCTACCTCCACGCTATACCTCCAGACCTATTTTTTATTCTTTATTTTGAAACAGGGTTTCACAAAGTTGCAGAGGGCCTCACTAAGTAGCTGAGGCTGGCCAAGAACCCAGATCCTCCAGCCTCAGCCTCCCAAGTACTGGGATGACAGGCGTGCGCCAGCACGCCCGGCTGAAAGGTCTGTTTTCCTTGAAGTAGCATTTCCTAATTAAAGAACTGAAGGAGTTGTACAGGTAAAAGAAGAATGGGGTGAGAAAGAAAGTTGAGAGTGGTCAGATAGTCTTTTAGACTGAAGGCCCTTAGGTTGGAAAAAGGCCAGCATGCCTTCTTAAATGTATAGATTTGACTCTTGGAAGAGAGAATGGTGAAGTCCATTAGCTGAGACTGAGAGGTAAGAAGAGGCTAGATTTATACAAGACCTTGTAGAATCTGTTAAGGATTTGCACTGTTTTTGCCCCCGCCCCAAGTACATTGTGAAGCTATTGAAAGGTTTTAGACGGAAGAGAGACATATTTAGCAGGGCATGGTGGCGCACACTTGTAATCCCAGCATTTGGGAGGCTGAGTCCAGAGGATCTGGGTTCTCGGTCAGCCTCAGCTACCTAGTGAGGTATTCCGCAACTTAGTGAGACCCTGTTTCAAAATAAAGAATAATAGTGCTGGGGATGTAGCTCGGAGGTAGAATGCCCCTGAGTTCAATCCCCAGTACTGCAAAAAAAAAAAAAAAAAAAAAAGAGATATATTTGTAGCTGCATTTTAGAATGACCAAAAAAAAAAAAAAAAAAAAAGAGACATATTTGTAGCTGCATTTTAGAATGACCAAAAAAAAGTAGTACCAGCAGAAAGTGACAGAACACTGTCTTTCCCTTCTCTACCTAATATCTCATTCCTGGTTTTTTAAATTTGTGAGAAGAAAGAGAATAATATAGGATGAAGGACTTAGTAGAGAACTAACAATATGTAATGCTTAGGATTTTTATTTCCACATGGATATCCACTATCACTTTAAACTTGACATGTTCAATGCAGAATTCTTCCTCTTACATCACTAACTCTCCTATATCACTAATATGAATATCAAGTAAAACAGGGAGGAAGATTTCCCTTTTCTTATTATTTTCAATCTCATTATCCCTGTTCATTCTGCTGGTTGAAGCCAAAAGAACCATCTGCCAAATGAAATTGTAGCTTATAGAGTCTCAGCCTCAGCTCCAGTAGAGAAAGGTTGATTATTGCTGAGAGACAGTATATAGCACCCCTAGTGATGGCTGCCTTTCCAGCTTCTTACTACCCCAAATGAGATCACTTCTGCATTGTCTCCTTCGAGATCCATGTGTGCATTTCTCTGAAGGGTGTACTCAGGAGTGGAACCTCATACGTAGATGCTTAGGCTTACCGCCTCTGAGTACTGCCAGATTGCTCTCCATATGGCTGTACAACATAACATTCCCTGCAGCAGTACTCGAGGTTCAGCTTCCTCATTTCTCCCAAGCACATATTTCTGACTTACTCATGTTTGTGAGCTGCTTCTCATTTTGATTGTATAACTGGCTACTAGTGAGGTGGAGCACTTCTACATATATTTATTAATCTTTCTTTGAATTTCCTATTCAAATCCCTTGCCTATTTTTCTATTGGATTTTCTTTTCTAATTGGTAGACATTCTTTTTTTAAAAATATACTTTTATTGGTACAAACCATACATCATATTGAAGTTCAGTATGATGGAAACATACATGTAAGCTGGATGTGATGGCGCATGCTTATAATCCCAGTACTTGGGAGGCTGAGACAGGAGCATCACAGGTTCCCCAACAGCCTCAGCAACTTAGCGAGGCTCTCAGCAACTTAGTGAGACCCTGTTTCAAAATAAAAAATAAAATAGGACTCGGGGTGTAGTTCAGAGTAGAATGCCCCTGGGTTTAATCCCCAGTACTGAAAAAAAGAGAGAAGAGAGAAAGAGAAAGAGAAAGAGGGAGGGAGGGAAGAAGGAAGGAAGGAAGGAAGAAAGGAAGGAAGACATGTACATAGCACCCTGTGCATTCCCTCTCCAAATCCCCTTTCACTATTCTGTTGGTATCTTTCATCATCTATTTGCAGTTTCTTTTGTGTTCCAGTGTCTTTCTAGCTTCCATATATGAGAGAAGACTGTCTAATCTCATTTAGAGTAATATTCTCTATTTCCATCCATTTTCCTGCAAAAGGCATAATTTTGTTCTTCTTTATTGCTGAGTAAAATTCCATTGTGTATATATACCACAGTTTTGTAACCCATTTATGTGTTGGTGATCACCTTAAACTGGTTCCATAGTTTGGCTATTGCGACTTGTGCTGCTGTAAATATGAATATGCATGTATTACTGACTTTCCTTTCTTTGGAAAGATGCCCAGGTGTGGTTAGCTGGGCCATATGGGGGGTTTCATACCCAATCTTCTAGGGACATCCATACTAATTGCCATAGTGGCTGTACTAATTTGCAGTCCTATTAATAGCATATAAGGATTCTTATTTCCCCTACAACCTTGCCAGCATCTATTATTGTTTGTATTCTTTTTTTTTTTTTTTTTTTTTGCAGTACTGGGGATGGGACCTGGCGGCATTCTACCTCCAAGCTACAGCCCCAGCCCTATTTTTTATTCTTTGTTTTGAAACAGGGTCTCACTAAGTTGCGGAGTGCCTCACTAGGTAGCTGAGGCTGGCTGCAAACCCGGATCCTCCAGTCTCAGCCTTCCAAATGCTGGGATTACAAGTGTGCGCCACCACGCCCAGCTTGTTTGTGTTCTTGATAATTGCCATTCTAAGTGGAGTTAGATAGAATCTCAGTATAGCTTTGATTTGTGTTTCTCTAATTGCTAATGATGTTAAACTTTTTTTTTATATATTTATTGGTCATTTGTGTTTCTTTCTTTGAGAAGGTCAATTCAGTTTGCCCATTTTGATTGGATTATTTGTTTTTTCAGTGTTAAGTTTTTTAAAGTTCTTTGTATATTCTAGATATTAGTCCTCTATCAGAAGAGTAGTTGGCAAAGATTTTCTCCCATTTTTAGGCTCTCTTTTCAGCTCTTGTTTCCCTTGCTATGCAGACTCTTTAATGCCATCCCATTTATTGATTCTTGTTTTTATATTGTGAGCATTGGAGGTCTTATTGAGGAAGTCTTAACCAGAGTATATGTTAGAGAGTTGGTTCTATGACTTCTTCTAATAATTGCAGTCTCTGGTCTGATTCCTAGGTCTTTTATCCATTTTGATTTGATACTTGTGCAGTGTCAGAGATTGGGTCCTAATTCTAACCTTTGACATTTATATAACCAGTTTGTTGAAAAGGTTGTCTTTTCTCCAGCATATATTTTTGGCACCTTTGTCAAAAATTTACTGGTTATAACTGTAAGGATTTGTTTCTGTGTCTTCTATTTCCTTGGTCTATGTGTCTATCTTTGTGTCAATACCATACTGTTTTTATTATTATAGCTCTGTAGTTTAATTTGCAATTAGGTATTGTGATGCTTCCAGTGTGGTTTTTATTGCTGAGAATTGCTTTGGCTATTTGGTGCTTTTCATTTTTCCATATGAATTTTAGGACAGTATTTTCTAGTACTGTGAAGAATTACATTGGTATTTTAATAGGGATTGCATTGAATCTGTAGATCTCTTTGTACTTTTTGTTGTTACTACTATAAATGGTATCTTGTTTTCTGTTGTTTTTTTAGGCAGTTATTGCTGGTATAGAAGAACACAGTTCATTTTTGTATTTTGATCTTAATACTGAATATCTCACTGAATTTCCTTAATGGTGTTGCTGGTTTGTCAGGTGATTCTCTTGGGTTCTCTTTTATCTGTATATATGTTTTAGTTTGTTTTGTGTTGCTTAGCAAAATACCTGAGCTGGGTAGTTTATAAAGAAAAGAGTTTTATTTGGCTCATGATTCTGGTGGCTGGATGGTCTAAACAGCCTGGTGCCAGCATCCTGACAAGGGCCTTCTGGCTGTATTACATGACAGAGAAGCAGAAGGGGAACTGGCCGTGTCCAGAAAGAACATGTGTGCAAGAGGGCAGGGCAAGACAGCTGTACTTACTTTTTTTTTTGTACTGGGGATTGAACCCAGGGGCATTCTACTTCCAAGCTACACCTTAAGCCTTTTTTATTTTTATTTTGAGACAGGATCTCACTAAGTTGCTAAGGGTCTCACTAAGTTGCTGAGGCTGGCCTCAAACCTGCAATCCTCCTGTCTCAGACTCCTAAGTACTGGGATTGCAGGTTTGTGCTACAGTGACTGGCCAGCTGTACTAACTTTATAACAACCCATTCTCAAGTGAACTAGTCCACTTCTGTGGGACCCACTGCTAAAAGAGGTGGAGCCCCTACGACCTAATTACTTTCAATTAGATCCTGCCTCTTAAACTTCACCTGCTCGGGGTGTGGTGGCTCACAGTATGTATGTGTGTATGTGTGTGTGCGTGTATAATCACACTTCTAGGACATGACCCTCTGGGGGACAAACTATATTCAAACCATAGCAGTATATTAAGTTTAGTTTTCTCCGTTCCTTATACCTCATTTCTTTTTCATGTGTTTTTGCACCAATTAGGACTTCAGTTACTATGTTGAATTAGTAGATATGGGGCATTGCCCTGCTCCTTAATACAATTCTTATATTAGTTCATTTTAATTTTTTTTTAGTGGAAATAAATTTTAATTTTCAGAAGTAAAAAAGTTGTAACACTTTATATAAACATAAGACTTATGCAATGTCTAGTTAATATCATACATTTATTTTTTTCTTTTTTTGAAATATTTTAAATATACTTGTATTTCATCCTTTAAAAAACAGATACTTGCATTTAACAAGTTCTGTGAATTAAAAAAAAATTCTAGAACATCCATGTCTTTCATGACACTTGAAATACTAGGTTATATATCAATTTAATCTTTCAGAAGAAACCTATTACTTTTTTTTTTTTTTTTGTGGTACTGGGGATTGAACTCAAGGGCATTTTACCTCCGAGCTACACCCCCAGCCCTAATTTTTATTCTTTATTTTTGAAACCGAGTCTCACTAAGTTGCAGAGTGCCTCACTAGGTAGCTGAGACTGGCCCCGAACCCGGATCCTCAGGTCTCAGCCTCCCGAATGCTGGGATTACAAGCGTGCGCCACCACGCCTGGCAAGAAACCTATTACTTTTCACAATGAAAAGAAAACTATATATGATCAAAAGGCGCTAACAACCTCTCTTCTTTGTAAGTTACCCCACCTTATATATTTCACTATAGTTACTGAAAATAGACTAATATATTTGTATTTTAGCAACTTAATGTAAATGAAAAGCAATCTTGGGTTTTAAAAACCATAACATTTTTTAAACTGCAAACAGGACTGTCTTATGTAAAAGAATGAATTAAATAGAAAATTCTCATATCTAGACAATTATTTGCTACAATTAATGAATATGACTTGAAGCTCTCATTTATTTCCAACTCAAGTGAAGAAAATTAGGCCAGGAGTCATTTCTTCATCTGAGTCACGTGGGTCACTTGATTCACCTTTTAGTTGCATTTCCCCTAAATCTCTGTCTATAGTTAAAACACTTTTCCTCTTGCATTTCTTAGGTACTGCATCATTAGCACAAAGTTTTCTCATTTTAATGTTTGGCAATTTCTTCAGATCAAAGTCCCATTCCCTAAAAGTTTTCAGATTTCTTGCATTTAAAATGTCTGGAATCTCGAAGCCATATCCTTCGTACTGCTGCCGCTCCGCTCCATCGCTCCATCGTCTGCTTGATGACCTGGGAATGGTGCCGCCTTCCCTGCCTGTCCTTGATGCTGTTATGTAACTCAATCTGCTCCAGCTCACCACGGAACCTATCTAAATAACTTTCAATTAATTCACAAGCATCTTTCTTTTTTGGGATCCAGATGACTTTGAAACCACTGTAGTTTTTCACCAATAAGGTTGAGACGCAAGGCCCTTTCATTCTTCAATTTTTCCTTTTTTTCTTGTTTGTGGGTCTCTCTTGTGATTTTAGCTGCTTTTCTACTATATGGATGAATGACTTTTTTTTTCCCGTCCTGCACTTGTTCCTTTTGGTATTTTAGGCATGGCGACATCCAGGAGGCTACGAAGGACCTCCGCAGTCCAGCCCGACAGTCGCCGGCCGCAGCAGCTCGCACCCCGCACTCCTGCCAGAACACACGTGCAGTTCATATTAATTTTTAACTTTCTAAATGTTTATTTGTACTCTCTCTAATTAGGTCCTTAAACATAGTCACTTGTCTAAAATTATCTATATTCCTAATAGCATCTAAAATAGTGCTCATTTTATAGTATGTTTTCAATATATTTTATTGCATTTATCTGTGCATTATCTGTATTACTTTATTGCTCATTTTCGGATTTTTTTATAATCATGAAATGGAAGGTACTTCCAAGTTAATGTGCTTATATTAATTATACTGTGTATTTAAGTAGGGCTTATGTTTTGAGGAATTCAGTATTCTTCAACATATGGTATTCTGTAGTATAAAAGCTATTCTGTTTACCCCCTATTATTTTTTGTTTTTTAAATTGATGTCCTTAATTACAAAATTAATAAAACCACATTACTAGCTGAGCGTGGTGGCACATGCCTATAATCCGAGTACTTGAGAGGATGAAATAGGAAGATCACAGGTTCACATCTAGCCTTAGCAATTTAGCATTGCCCTCAGCAACTTAGCGAGACCCTATTTCAAAACAATGACAAAAAAAAGGGCTGGAGGTGTAGCTCAGAAGTAGGATGTCCCTGGTTCAATCTCTAGTCTCCCCACCAAAACAAACAAACAAGACAAAACAATTACAGGAATTTGGAAGATAGGAGGGAAAATATTCATCTAAATCCCACAAGGCTGCCACAGCTATTCTTACTGTTTATTATATTTCTTTCCAGCCTTTTCATATGCATATAGTTTTCATAGCTGTAACTCTGACAGAAAATATCATATACATTTTCAATTAGTATTTTGCAACTATTAAATATATATATTTTTTTCTTTCTGTTTTCTCTTTTGGTACTGGGGATTGAACCCAGAGGTGTTCTACCGCCAAACTACACCCTAAGCCCATTTTATTTTTTAATTTTGAAACAGGGTCTCACTAAGTTCCTGAGGCTGGTCTCAAACCTTCGATCCTCCTGTCTCAACCTCCCAAGAACTGGGATTACAGGTGTATGTCACTGTGCATGAGTACTTAATGAGTACTTACTATTTTATGGCTGTTTAAGAAGTGCTTGTTAACCGAGTGTGGGGTACAGTTATAATCCCAGTAGTTGGGAGGCTAAGACAGGAGGATCACAGGTTCTCAACCAGCTTCAGCAACTTAGCGAGTCCCTCTGGAACTTAGTGAGACCTTGTTTCAAAATAAAAAAATCAGCTGGGCATGGTGGTGCATGCTTGTAGTTTCAGTACTTGGGAGGCTGAAACCAGAGGATCCAAGTTCGCAGCCAGCCTCAGCTACTTAGTGAAGCCCTCTGCAACTTATTGAGACCCTGTTTCAAAATAAAGAATAAAAATAGGGCTGGGGGTGTTGAATGAAGGAACCTTATATTAGAAGAAGTTTTCCACTGTCTTTGTAGTCATAAATTTTAACATCTGTATAATAATCCACAAAATAGATACAGCATAAATTATTTAGCCATATTCCTATAATTGGACACTGTATAGTTTTTAAAATGGTTTTTGCTGAATTAATAGAGCTGTAATTGACATTTTCATGAATGGAGGTTCCTCCACCTCTCCTGGAGTGATGAAAGTAGGTATACTGAGTCTAGAGATATTAAAATATGTGTGGTTTTTCATACATAACTATACTGCTTTTCCAAAAGATTGTACCAGTTTATAGTACAGTTCATTGATAACAAAGGAGAATGTTTTCATCTTTATGAGTTTTTTTGAATCCTATCTGTAACTTATATTTTCTTGTTTTGGGTTTCTTTTAGATTCTTGTATTTTATTTTTTGCGATGTCTTCTGGCTTTTGTGAGCTGTATTTGTGAACTCTACTTTTACAAGTGAGTATAAAAGCTTTGCTTCTAAAAAGTTCTAGGAGGAAGATCAATATAGCATAGGTCATCTCTCTGATAGTCTAGGCAATGATCAGAAATAGAAAAAACTTTCCTTCTAGCTCCTGATATATCAGAAGCTTCTTGTTTGAAAAAACAGTCAAAGAGGAATACTTCTAATTATTGTTTTCTTTGCTAAGGTTCATATATACCTATCAGATCATTACTTTTTTCCCCTGGGGTTTGGAGGATTAAACCCAGGACATTGCATATGCTAGGCAAACATTCTATACTGAACCATATCCCCAGCCCTCATATCATTAATTTTAATTCTACAGTGCATATCTAACCAGTCTTTATGTAGTAGAATTTAGGAAGACCTTATTTTTGGTCCTAAGATACAGGATTGTGATTTAACCTCTGCCTTAGAGCTTGATAAGACACTGTTTCTATGCCGGGCATGGTGGCTTACGCTTGTAATCCCAGCATTTGGGAGGCTGAGACCGGAGGATCTGGGTTCGAGGAGAGCCTCAGCTATTTAGTGAGGCACTCCACAACTTAGTGAGACCCGGTTTTAAAATAAAGAATAAAAAATAGGGCTGGGGGTATAGCTTGGAGGTAGAATGCCCATGAGTTCAATCCTCAGTACTGCAAAAAAAAAAAAAAAAAAAAAATAGAAACTGTTCCCAATGTGGGACTCAGCACAAATGTATTTGTTCCCAATACATTGTCTTTCACAGAGTAGCTATCAGTTGATTGAGTATTAATGAGATTATTAGGCCTTTAAGTGTTTCAATAATAAAAATAAGTCATCTTTGGTGTTAGATGTTACGTGACATGTAATATCTAATTTTAATAATGCCTTAATGCCTCAAAAGATATTTGGACTTAATGATTATTATTAAAAACCTTGTTTCATCTAATATATCACATTAAAATAAAACCTTTGGAACCAGGTGTGGGTGTGTACCCCTGTAATCCCAGTACTTGGGAGGCTGAGACAGGAGGATTGCAGGTTTAAGGACAACCTCAGCAAGTAGTGGGACTCTCATCAACCTAGTGAGACCCTGTTTCAAAATAAAAATAAAATTGGGCTGGGGGGTGTGGGTTGGAGGTAGAATGCCCCTGGGTTCAATCCCTAGTATAAAATAAAATAAAATCTTTGACATTGACTCTGAGTGTAGTAGAGGAAAAAAACAAACCCATGGTTCTCTTTGAGGACTGTAACTATAAGTTGGTCTTCATATGTTTTTTTTTGTTTTGTTTTTTAGTGGTACTGGGGATTGAACTCAGGGGCATTCTACCTCTGAGCTACACCTCCAGTCCTATTTTTTATTCTTTATTTTGAAACAGAGTCTCACAAAGTTGCAGAGAGCCTCACTAAGTAGCTGAGGCCGGCCCTGAACCCTGATCCTCCAGTCTCAGCCTCCCAAATACTAGGATTACAAGTATGTGCCACCACACCTAGATTCATATGGTTTTAAGCTAACTTCAAATCACCCACATGTTCCTTAAGCCCCAATTTGAGGATTTAGTTTAAATTGCTCTGGGTTCGTAGTGCCCCCAGACATCTTGTAAAAATTTCAGTACAGAAATGTATCTTTAGCCCAGTTGTTAAAGAATTACCAGAGATAAAGTTCTGGAGAACAAGATATTATAATAAAAGGAAATCACAAGGCAAGGAAATCACAAAGACTGGGGTAAGACATTATAAATGAGACTCAGCAGAAATAACAATCAACAGTAAAGCTGACCTGCAGAACTTCATTTGTTAGGAATTATTAAAATAAGACTATGAAAGAAGTATGCTTACTATTTTTAAAGACATGAAAGAGGGAACTGAAAACATGAACAAGAAACAGACTACAAAAATGATGACGCAAGCCGGGCGTGGTGGCGCACGCTTGTAATCCCAGCATTCGGGAGGCTGAGACCGGAGGATCCGGGTTCGCGGCCAGTCTCAGCTACTTAGTGAGGCACTCCGCAACTTAGTGAGACTCGGTTTCAAAATAAAGAATAAAAAATAGGACTGGGGATATAGCTCGGAGGTAGAATGCCCCTGAGTTCAATCCCCAGTAC